>CANXYI010142126.1:0-10660 GCA_948208565.1 Hura crepitans
TTCTTCTTCTTTCTTCATCCACTTGTAATTCCTACTAACACCAATAATTACAAGTTGATCTCTTCTAAAAACTTCTTGTGTGGACTACTATAAAGGTGTTCCTTAAAGAGGATCACTGTGGTTTCCAACAACCTAGTGAGAAGAGCTCACGAAAGGAATATGATGTCATCCTTTTATAGTAAATCATGAAACACTGCTAGATTTAATGTTTAGGAAGAATTTTAAATTATTCGAGTCATTATCATTGCTAGTTTCTCTTAAAATTTTAATTTTTCCACTGTGTATGATAGAGAAAAACCAAAAAGACTAACTCTAGTGATCTTAGGTATTTGGAGGTCTGCACGAACTAATCTATGCTTGTATTTTTATGGATTTGAGAGGTCTCACAAGGCTAATCCTTGCTATCCACCTGAGCAAGACTGATATTTAGGATTTGAGATGTCCCTTAATATTGATCCCTATTATCTTTACTATTACGAGGTCCATTATAACTGATCCCTACCACTCTAATTTGGGAGCTTCTTATAAACTGATCCCTATTATTAGATGGATGGGTAGGTGTAGCTATCGACGTCTAAAATATGGGCCACTGCATGACTTGATCCCTTTTATCTAGTGTCTTAAAGTGTAGTCTTTCTAGTATGGGCCTAAATAGATTAAAAAGGTTTAAAGATATAAACTGATAGACAACTATGCATGTTTAACTAGAATAAGGGCATATAATGCGAGACGTAATAAATCCAGATAATGACACATATGGAATAAGATTTAATTTGGCTTAATTCACATATAATGGGGATTAAAAATATTGAATACATTTAATTGGCAAAGAGTTGTATTGCATGTAATGCATGTTTGCCTGATGCAACTTATATTACATTAAATTCACCACTTAGTGTATACTCAGTGTATCAATGTTTAGATGTATAGGTAGAAGATAGTAAGGCACTGCTCAACCTTAATGTACAATGTAGCTAGCATAACTTTAAGGTATGGCTTTTTGCTTTTATTTTTGAGTTTGTATAGTAAAAGTGCTCTCATGTATTTGTGGGGTTGGGTCTCAGTTATGTAAAGCTCTTAGTATTACGTTTTTTTTCTTTTGGACTGTAAATGATAACATAGGTGTGATGTATATATGTTGATTTATTATGCATGCTTGATATATGTTAATGTATGAGTTTTAGATGCTTATGTGTATATATATGTTTAATTGATGTTAAGATGAGTTTTTAGAGACCACTGCGGTCCAAGAGTTATGAGTTTGTTGAGTATTATTATAGGAGTGCATTTTTACAGGTTTAAAATCTTTATTTTTAATTGGGCTACAATTGTACTGCCAAAATTTCTATAAATTATAGATACCATGAGGTCAATAACTAGGGTGTTAGTCAATGAAAGTTAATTGAGAACTAAATAAGGTAGCATAAGGATAAGTGACTCTTAAGAAAGTCACATCTCTTATCGGGTCCAATTATGGGTCAGGTAGGGGGTTTTTACATTAGGTGGTATCAAAACAGGTTTAGGTTGTTCTAGGAACAGTTTACATGAGTGCTATGGTCTAGGGTTTTATGTCAAGTAAAGCAAAGCTGTATAAGGCTGATTGTCTATTCTTTTGTAGTAAGCCATGATGATTAAGTGGACCCCACAAAAACATAGGGAAGAGGTGGCAAGCCATGCACTGACAATGATATATGGACCTAGGGTGAGTTCAGCCACTCTAGTGCCAAGTGAAATGGCACATCAGGCACAGGCCTCACCAGCATTGTGATGCTTGCAAGTTAAGGCTCTTTGAACAGTACCTCTAAGGCTTAAAAAGTATGCTCAATGTGTTAGGTCACCTTCACAAGGCTTCAGAAAGGGCATACTAGTTATGGAACTTCAAGTGCAAGAAGATGATGAAAATGACTTAATTTAAAAATTTAGCAGAACCAAAAAATTATTTTGGGTCAAAACCTAGTGTGTTGTAGGCTTAGATGGACTAGATCCAAAAATAACAAAGGATATGCCCGAACAGACTTGAAAAAACCATACCCTAAAGGTCAAAAATTCCCTTGAGGCCATTGGTGAATGAATTTAAATTTTCTAAGGTCATTACCTATTTTTCCTTAATTTTGAAATTTTCACATAAACTAAGGAATTAGTTAACTGTCCAGCTAAAGGTATTTTGACTCAAGATTTTATAAGCCCCTAAATAGGCCTAATCAAGGACTTTTTTTAAAAAAATTGATGCAACAAATTTTTGAGGTTCGATTAAATTTTTAAAATTTCTCAAAGTTTCTAAGAAAAATTGAGATTTTTGAGCTCTCGAGTAACATGTGTCACCACTCAAGCAGCCCCAGCCCCACTAGATAAAGTTCATGTGAGCGGGGAGGGCCATCAAGTGACACCTCACTACCTACAACCCATTTCTCCTCTTTTCTCCCCTAAAGCTAGTTAATGACTCCCTTAATAAAAAGCCTACATTTTTGTCCCTTATTGAGCTCTATTTCCACCAAAAATGCCACAAAAAATCACTTTAATTAGGTATAAATTACTCTTTGAAGTGTTAAGAGGCCATAGACAACCATAAAATTCAAGTAAATTTAAGAAAGGTTATGTGTACATAAAGGGGTAGCAAAAATTTAAGTTTATGTGTAATTATTCTTTTCCACTTTTTTATTTTTCTTCTAAGAGCATTTCATCATTCCAAACCTGCCTATTCTTTTAGATTTTCAAATTGAGGTTTGTGTGATTGTTTATGAATTTTCTAAGCTAGGTGTGTGTGTGTATGTATGTAAGCCATGGTAGAAATGAGGTTCAACAAGGAAATTAAAGTTGATAAAGTGTAGGCAAGACTCTAATTCAAGTATAGGTATGTGAATTTGATGTATTTAAAGCATGTCATGACTATTTTTAGTGTGAATTGTGTGGGAATATTGCATGGAAGTTGTGGTATGGTGTGTAATAAGTGTGGAATTGTGAAGAGAGTATATTTTGATGTTGATTGTATATAATTTAGATGATTTGCATGTTGAAATGATGAAAAGAATAGGTGGAATATCATGGCCCCTTTATGGCTAAAAGGTGTGGGGTGTGTGTGTGTAGTGTTATGTTATGTATATGTAGGGGATATGATGACCAATGTCGTGTATGGTATGGAGATAAATGATTTGTGTAAGTATATGTTGAGAATATGCATGGTTATGGGTGATACTAGGAATGGTTGAGAGAGGTAATGGGGTGCCTTGGCTTTTCAGTTAGGTGTATGGCATGTATGTTTGGGGCATGTGTTGGGAAATTGTATGTTAGGCATGGCATTAGATTTATATGTGGTGAATTTGATGAAAATGTGCATGTATATATAGGATTATGGTATATTTGAGGTGTAGACACTTGGATTTTAGGTCTAGGACTCTCTTAGGTATTTGGACTTTGACCCGACCTAAAATTTGAAAAAAATGGGAATCTGTGGTGGAAGCAGAGGGCTTGGGCTGACTGGCCTAAGCTCGAAGCTCGACACTGATTCTTATAGTGCAGGGGCAAAGCCCCTACGGTATGGACCTATTCACCTTTTTAGGCCTATGATAATAACCAGAGATAGGCTTAAGTAATAAGGTAAGTAATTTGAACCCTAAGTCTGCATGGACCAACATGGCATAAGTTCGCATGGAATTACTACTATGAGGTCCGCACGGACTAACCCAACTTGGCCCAAAGCCCACGGACTAGCAGGAAAACTATGCCTAAGTCTGTGTGGACTAAGCTATATAAGTCCATATGGACCTATCAATGTAAAACTTTCAGAAGTGCAGAATTCCTATTCAAGCATTGAATCCTATTCTTAGAAGGATTCAGCCACCCTAGATGGAAAATCCTTAAAATACCCACTTTAGAGAATCTCAATAGAGTCTCAAGAGAGCAAGAGGAGAGTTTCAATTGATCGAGGAGGAGAACCTAAGGAGGAGACTAAGAATTAGAATTACAATAGCCAATAAACCCATGAGAAATCATTCTACTAGTCCAATTAACCCACACTCAAAAATCTATTCTTCTAAAACCCAAGCATTGTCTTATTGCTTAGTGCTCACTTCAAGGTATGATCTAAGGCTTCTTTCATCATATTCATTCATTTATTTGTGTTATTTGTTGTAATTGATGATCTCCCATGATTAATTGTCATGTAAGGTGGTTCTATGTAACCCCCATAACAATTATAGGAGTAGATTAACCTCTTAAATTTGTTTAAGAATGTTTTAATCATTCATGGAAATTTGTAATCGCACTTAGATTCGAGAATTGTTGACTAAGTCTGCACGGACCTATTTTGAATGATAAAAGGTCCACATAGACCTATTAATTGAATATGTACATAATATGAGGTCCGTATGGACCATGGTATAATAACAATATCATGTTTGCCTTGTCTATTATATTTTAACATATTTTGTTCACCATGTTAGCATGCCCTTTTATCTGTATCATATTGTATGATCATTTTATTTAACATTGTCATTAGGTCCTCACAGACCACTATTTCATGTTATTAATCTCTTCTTGTGAGTTGTATGCAAGTGACCCTTCTTATTAGAGTCGAGCTCCAGACGGACTTAATATCATTTATGTAGTAGTCCATATGGACTAATGTCAAAGACTCATAGAGTGTGCACAGACCAATCGACATATGAATAGGACCATTCTAATGCTTTGGATTATTTCTTTTAGTTTTGTATTATTTACACTTCATTTTTTATTTTGGGACTATAATAGCTAGTAAATAACTTGTTTTACACACTAAAACCAAACTTTCACATCAAACAATTTTATACATAATTAAATGGTGTTTTCTTTAACAAAATAGATTTGTATTTCCTTAATCAGAAGTCACAATAATAAAATTTATTTTTAAAGACCAATCTCTTAGAGATGGGAGTTGGGCAATTACTGCCAATTCTTATGGAATTATGGGTAGTTGTTAAGTCAAATAACAATTAATCAATGACCTGATTTCTAGATGTACAATGTACTTTTCTTTTAAATACTACAATTTACTTCTTATACATGAAAAGATGACATAACTGCTTTAAATATAATGCATGCCTATTTGATAAGGAATTGATAAAAGTTACAATATACAAAGAAGGCATATTATTAGGGCATAAATAAGATCTAAATTTCAAACCTTTCTGGTATAAAAGATTAGAGGTCCTAGTGTAGAGGCCAGGTGGCGACTCTACTAACCACTCTTATACCCAGTAAAAATATCCTAAATCTCTACATGAGGCATGTATGTGATGTGTCATGGCATGGTATGTCATGTGTTTATGCTTGAATGATTGCACATGGTGTGTATACGTGTTAAATGTGAGAAAAGGTATGTCTATAGCCATAAATTAGCTTTGGTAAGGAGGTAGGTATGGTATGCTATGTTTGGTAAGTATAGTGTGGCATGATGTATGCTATATAAGAATGGCATAGCATGTTGAGTAAAGAATGTGTCATATGGCATTGGTATGAAATAGGCATCAACATAAGTTTAAATGTGGCTTAAGATTTGAAAAGTAAATGTAATGAAAGTGTGTTGGCAATGTGGCTAGGAAATGGCTTAAAAAGGAAATGGCAAAAATGACTTCTAATGGAATCTAAAATGGCATGAAATGATACCAAAATTTTGAGCACTTTGCATGATTAATCTTAATAAAAACCATGAGGCCACTTTTGGGACTACCTTGAATGTATGGAATGGCATTGTACAAAGCCTATGATGGCATGTCAAAATGAACTAAAATGGCATGGAAAGATGTCCAGGAAATAGGGATTAGGGACTCATAATAGTGTACCAAAATTTGTAAATGACCCGTAACTATCCTATAAAAATAACCATTTGGGATTTGACCTATAAATGACCTATGATTAAAACATAATTGGACCTAAATTAATTGTATGAAAATGGACTTATGTTAGACTTAGAAGTACCTAAGAAAGTGACTTGGAATTGGCTTAGAAAATATGACATATAACTGTTCGGGTAAGGAATAAACTGACTTGTAACTTTTTGGTTAAAACTTGATTGTGAAAAATAATTAACATCTTTTTTTTCATTCAACTTTAAATGATATAAATTGATGATTATTAAATAAATAGACATGAATAAGAGACTGTTGGTTGATTAGTTAGACACCTACTAGATGGGTTGGCCGGTCAACTAGGGAGTAGTAGCTGCTAGGTATTTGTTAGCTTATCAGACTAGGTTGATATAACGGTTGGGGTCCAAAGAATGGGCCACTGCACTATGATTTGATGATTATATTTGTTTGCTTATCAGACCAAGTTGGTGAAATGGTTAGGGTCCATAAGATGGGCCACTGTACTATGTTGTTGATATTAATGTTTGATTGTCATACTAGGCTAGTACAGCGGTTGGGGTTAACAAAATGGGCTACTACACTATGTTATTAATAATGTACCATAATGAGATATTGATATATTCATTTTTCTAGTACTAAGGTGATCTAGGCCCTTACTATCAAACAAGGCTGGTGCAGTGGTTGGGGTCCACAAGATGGGCCGTTGTACTAGGGCACATATAGAGCCCGAGGTCCAAAATACAGGGCGACTGCATAGTTTGATTTCCCTTTTGGTCCAATGTTTTGAAGTGTAGTCTATCTAGTTAGGCATGTTAAACTAAATTAAATGTTGCAACTGATGCCAGTTAAAATAATCAATAAACTGAATAAGAACACAATAGTGGCATAATTGTGAATAATTAAACTATGAGGCTAATTAATTAAATTAATATTATTATTATAAATGGCTTCTATGCACTGCATCAATATATTCATAGCATGTTATTACAAAGGTATGTCTACATGTGACATGTTTTTAATATATCAAATTCACCATTGTGTTTCATACTCAGTGTACAGTGTTTTGGTACGTCAGTATCAGTGATTAGTAGTCCAACCTCAAGTTTGTATAATGTAGTAGTAAAGGCATTGAAGGGTATCTTATGTTGTCTTTTTAATGGTTTTAGTAGGCACTTATGTAAATACTGTAGGTTATAAGTTCAGCAAGCTTAATACCTACTAGAGTCTATAAATTTAAGTTAACCATATGATGTATATAAATAGACTTATGGATATGAATGGTTTAATTTTTGTCTAATACTGATAATTTTTGGCCTGAGGCCCTATGTGAGGAGTGATTATGGTGATTGATATGTTGATGATAAAGGAAGACCAGTAGGGTCCAAAATGGGATTGGTGAAGTGATTGAGGTTAAAGAAGCATTTTTAACCGGTCAAAATTTTTAGAATGTCACCCGAGTAGCTGTTATGCTGCCTAAATGTTTAAGGAATTTATAATAGCCAATTAAATGGATTTTAGGATTGAATATACCCTAGAGAATTATGCCTAAGTGATAGATTGAGTATTTAAGAAATATCGGATTAATTATTAAATAATTTGTAAGTGTTAAGGAGTGCAAATCTAGAGAAATTTCAAGATGTGTGACCTAATAAGAAGTGCATCACCTATCAAGTTTCTTCAAGAATCTAGTAGGGGGTGTTACATTGGGTGGTATCAAAGCATAGATTTAAATGTTCTTAGGTGTTTCACATGAGTGCTAATGTCTAGGATTTGATTTCTCTACTATGCTATACTATGATGAGGATAACAGGTTCAGTTCTTTTATAGTTAATCAAGATGAGTCACAGAGCGCCAAGAGAGTAGGTAGAAAAAGTAGCCAGTTATGCTTTTACCACTATGTAGGGAGTAAATGGTGTAGCCATGCCTAAGCCTAGTTATGTTACATATAGGCCATAACCTCAGACACAACTATAGACACAAGTATCCCTAATGCTATTATAATAGATAGTGGATTTGCTTAGACATACCTCAATAGTAGTCCCACCTCCACCACCAGCTCTAATACCTCCACCAGCTCTAGTTCCTCCACCTCTAACCCTAGTTGCACTATAAAAGACATACCTAGAAAGAGTAAAGAAAATGGGTGCTATAGATTTCCTAAGAGCTAGAAGAGATGATACAACAATAGTAGAATATTAGATAGAGAGGACATTGAGGATATTGGAATAGTTGGAGTACATAGTAGAGGAAAGTTTAAAGTGCACTAATTCTCTTCTACAGGAGGAGGCATTCCACTAGTGGGACACTATTAAGAAGAGAAAGACACCAACAGACCTTACTTAGGAGTTTTTCTAGGAGGAGTTCAAAAAGACGTACATACTTGAATCTTATAAGGATAAGAAGAGACAAGAGTTCTTTGAGCTAAAACAAGGTAGGAGATTAGTGTCTAAGTATGAGAAGGACTTTGCTAGACTCAGTAGATATGCAAAAGAATTTATTCCTAGTGAGGAAGAAAAATGCAAGAGGTTTAGAAAAAGCCTCAACAAAGAGTTAAGAATGCAAATATCCACTACAAAAATTAGAGATTTCTCAGCTTTAGCGTCAAATGCTTATGCAATGAAGGAAATGGCATAAGAAAGAGAGAGGTTTTCTATAGAAAAAGATAGTTTAATGTAGGGCAATCTAGTTCAGCCCTAGGTGCAAAAAAAAAAACGCAGAGAGAAACTCAGTCTCATCTAAGTTTTAGACACACAAACCACCTCGACTATAAAGATCTAGGCAAGCTTTAATATCTAGACCTAGACCATCATAGCTAGCTACTAGTGTTCTAGTAACAGGGGCCAAGAACACACCCTTATCCTGTAGCGCATGTAATAAAAGACACTGGAGTTAGTGTAGACAAGCTAAGATAGAGGGATGTTTTGTTTATGGGTCTAAAAACCATAATAAAAGGCAGTTTCCTCAAAGACAGACAGAAGGTACCCGTACCTAGGTATTATCATCACCTCAGAGTAAGGTATAAAGATAGACTAAAGGTGAACATGTAATGCTCATAAATCAAGGCTCTATGAACAGTACCATTGAGGGCAAAAAGTGTTTTCAGAGTGTCAGGTCACCTTCATAAGGCTTTAGGTAGGGGTACTAGTCATAAAACTTTGAGGGGCCATAAAATGATCAAAATTGACTTAATTTAAAGACTTACCAAAACCAATAAATTATTTTAAGCTGTAACCTAGTGGCCCTTAAGCTTAAATGAAGTCAGGTTGGGAATGACTTAAGATGTGCTTGAAAAGACCTGAAAATGCATATCATGGAGGTTAAAAATTCCTTGAGTCTATTGGTGAAAGAATTTTTGAATTCTAAGGTTGTTTGCAAATTTTCAAAATTTCAAAGTTTTAAACATAAATCGAGGTAGTTAGTTAATTATTCCATCTGTGGATTTTGGCTGTGAAATTTTATGAGCCCCTAAATGGGATCAATTAAGGATTTTTAAAACAAATGTGATGATTTTAGAGGTCTGAGTGATTTTTAAAAATTTCCTAAAGTTTCTACCAAAACTAAGCTTTTTTGGGTTGTTTGAGTAGCATATGGGCCCCACCTATGCAACCTCAGCCACTACAAAAGGGCCATGGTGACACATGGATGGCCACTTAGCCATTTCTACTAACTCTCCACCTTTTTTCTTCTTCTCTCCCTTTGCTGCAGTCGATGCCTTTTTCAACCAAAATCGCCTTTTTCATCTCTTTTCTCAAGCTTTTTCTTAAGTCCATTGCCACTAAAAATCATCTTAACATGTGAGGAATTGATTTGTGAAGGTATTAGAGGCTATAAAAGTGGCTAGAACTCAAGAAATTCAAGGAAGCTTAAAGTGTCAACAAAGAGGACCAAAAGGGTAATTCCTTGTATGTAATTGTTTTAGCCCTTTTTATTTTATTTCATAGGAGATTTGATGATTCTAAGAGTAGCTATATGATTGGAGTTTTATTTGGATGAGTGTGTGAATTTTGGTGGATTTTTGAAGGGCTTGTGGAGTGTATGGAAGGCATGCTTAATGTGAGGATTTGGCGACTTTCTTCAAGTTAGAAGAGTGGATTTCAACTCCTTTGGTGGTGAGATAAGTGAATCTAATCCATTCATAGCATGTGTGGTTGAATTGCCATGAATGATGGTTAGGAACCTTATATGGAATTGGTAGATTAAGTGGTTTAAGTGTGTAATTTGATTAACTATATGTATAACTAAGCTAATGGTGTGTGGAATGAATGTGTGGGATGATGTTTAGATGAAAAAATGCATGGAAGAGTGATTTCTTCACTTGATCTAGAGCTTTGTGTAGGCATTTGTGTGTGTATATGGCTTGAAATGGTGTTATGGCATGTTAGTTAAGGTATATGGCATGTAATATGCTTGGAATATATATGTAGATAGGGAGAATTAAGTGATTGTATGAATGTCCCTTTGTAGGTTGAGAGGTTCCTTGATGGGTATGGTTTGTGAATGGCATGTGTACATGGCTTATGGAAGGATTTTGGCTTGCCATTGATGGCATGTGAGGTGTATGTGAATAATGTAGTGAGTTAACACATGTATGTGTGTGTTGGTAGTATGACCGAGGCATATCCTAGGGTATATTGTCCTAATTAGCATGGTAAAAACATAAATATGAGTTTAGGCATCTTTCTATGATGTCTAACTATGCATAAATATGTTTGAATGAGGTAGAAGCATGTATAAGGCAAAATGGACTTGTGGCTGAGAGCTTACAAGGTAATGTGACATGAAAATGAGGCATGGTTTAATGGCATTTATATGTGTAA
>CANXYI010142211.1:0-13872 GCA_948208565.1 Hura crepitans
ATGTAAACTATGGTCACTATTCATTAGATATCGATGTGAAATAATTTATTAATTTAGTGGCTAGTGTAAATAACTTCATTTTCATCATTATTCAGCCTATCATAGTTTTATGACTGGTACTCCCTTTTAGCCTCCTTAGTGTGACCTAGTTACTTAGGAAACAATATTTAAGCCTCATGAAATACTATTCATGAAACTAGGATATTCAGGTATTACAATTCCTTCCCCTCTTAAGAAATTTCGTCTTCAAAATTTGTCTAGTTCAAATAATTGTGGATATTGCTCCCTCATTTGTTGTTTGCTTTCCTATATTGCTTTCTATGAACCATGGTATTTCCATAACACCTTCACTAATGGCACTATTTTATTGTGTAGCTCTTTCACTTCTCATGCCAAGATCTAAATCGATTCTTTTTTATATGATAGATTTGGTTATATTTCTATCTCCTATGTTGAAAGTATATGTGATGGATCTTATATGTATTTTATTAGCATGGAGACATAAAACATGTCATGGATCTACTGTAATTCTAGGGGCAATGCTAGTTTGTATGCTACTAGTCTAACATGTTCTATGCTACTAGTCTAACACGTTCTATCACTTTATAAAAGCTAATGAATCTCAAGCTTAGCTTGCCTTTCTTGCTAAATCAAATTATCTTTTTCTAGGGTGATACCTTCATGAAGACTTTATCTCTGACTTCATTCTCAATTGGCTTTCTTTTCAAATCTACATATTATTTCTATTTATCTATCACTATTAGTCAGTCTCTAATGACTTTAACCTTCTCTTCTATATCTCTAATTAACTTTAGTCCCATTAGCTAGTTTTCACTTAGTTTCTTTCCAGCATAATGGAGTTTTGCACTTTCTCCCAAACAGGGCCTCTGATGTGGAACCCCAAGACTTAAAACCAGATTTGTAATTCACATAACTTAGGCTCTAAAAACTCGAATTAAGCAATTGAAAAAGATAGGATTTAGCACCTCTAATTCCAGTAGAAAATTAGCAATACTAGATATAAAGAAACCTAAACCTCTAATTAATCAAAGTTAATTAGCAATTTAAGGTCAAACAAAAACAAGAATGAAATCACCACAAAGTAAAATTACCTTGATAAGATAACAATTCTTAGCAAGAACACAAGAGAAATTTACCCTTGCAAAGAAGTAAACATAAGTTTTTATTTCTGAATGAATGTCTTTAATATTATATCTTAATAAGCCTTTTATAGGCTGCAAAATACCCTATCTAGGAAACATTCTATGTAGGAAGCATCCTATGTAAGAAACATCTTATATAAGAAGCATTCTATGCAGGAAACATCCTATATAAGACCATTTTATGTAGGGAGCAGCCTATGGACGAATTTTTCATGGGTTTCCATCAATTGGGCTTGTTTTAAGCCTAGCCCAAGCAATAATCTAGCATTTGACCCATCTTCAATAGCCCAATTCTAAAATCACCTCTACACTTTTCAAAATACACATATGCAGCCCATTTAATCCATTTTCGTGTAAGCTCATAGACCTCAACCTTAATACGGACCAAAAGATAGCTAAAAATGATGAAAATGGCCCAGTAACTGAAAAAGAAACTGACCAAAAAAGGAAACTGACAAAAAAAGGAAACTAGTGATAGAAAAGGAAATTTTTGGCCTAATAATGTTCAAGGCCCAAATTACATCAAAACAACTTGTAGAACTTATAGAAATGACTCCTAAGCCTTTTGAGAAGATCCAAACACTTGAGAAAGGTTAACTAGTTGAGGTAGTCCAATTGAAGCTTGTTTTGAATCTTAAATTGCATGTTCTTAAAGCTTTATTTGATCTTGCATATATCCACTAATAAAGCTTGCATAAGCTTCCTTAAGCTTTTTGGCTTGACTCCTTGTGATTGGCCCACTTGGAATACTCAACTTGTCACTTGAATGTTCTCCTTTAGTTTGATTTGCTTGTGTACATACATCAGCCTCATAGGGTGCCATTCCTAAGCTTGACTGATGGCTATTGATGTATACAAACTCTATGAATGATAAGTATCAATCCCAATTACCTTTAAACTTGATGGCATAGCTTCTCAGCATGTCCTCTAGTATTTAGATCACCTGTTCTAATGGACCATCTATTTATAGGTGAAATGATATACTAAAGGTAAGTTGAGTACCCAAAGCATCATGTAATTTCTTTTAAAACCTAGACGTGAACCTCAGGTCTTGATCTGAGATAATAGATACTAGCACTCCATGTAATCTAATAATTTCATCGATATATAATTGTGCAAGTTTCTCTAGGGAATAATCAATTCTCACTAGGATGAAATGTGTTGTCTTAGTTAGCTTGTCAACAATCACCCACACTATATCACATTTACTCTTTATCATGGGTAATGCTATTACGAAACCCATTGTGACCCTTTCCCATTTCCATTTTGGTAATGCTATAGGGTGAACCATTCTAGAAAGAACCTAGTATTCTGCCTTCACTTGTTGACAAGTAAGGCATCTAGTCACATATTGGGCTATGTCTCTTTTCATTCCTAGCCACTAGTAATAGGGTTTTAAGTCCCAGTACATCTTTGTGCTCCTAGATTGTATAACATAATGGGAATTATGAGCTTTTTATAATATCTATCTTTTAATCTCCTCTTTGTTAGGTACACACAGCTAGTCACGATAATAAAAATACATATCTGCTTTAATTTCATGCTCGATCAACTTTCTCTCTTTGATTAGACCTATTATGTGCTGTAGTTGATCATTATCTTGCTGTCCTTCTTTCACTTATTAAATTAGGTCGGGTTTTATTTGTAATTCAACTAGCAAAGCCCTATTTTAGCAATATTGCAATTAAACATTCATTACCTTCAATGTGCATAGGAGTTTTTGGCTCAATGCATTTGCCACTAAATTCACTTTACTAGGATGGTAGTCAATTAAGCAATCATAATCTTTAATTAACTTTATCCATCTTTGCTACCTCAAGTTCAGTTCTTTTTGAGTAGGCAAATATTTTAGACTTTTATAATATGTGTAGATGTAACATCTTTTGCTATATAGGTACTGCCTCTATATTTTTAAGGCAAAGACATTGGCTACTAGCTTCAGATCATAGGTTGAATAGTTTCTCTCATGTGGTTTCGGCTATCTAGATACATAGGCTACCACTTTACCATTTTGTATCAATACACATCTAAGCCCATTATATGAGGCATCACTATAGATGACAAACTCTTTTTAAGGTTCTAATTATGTAAGGATCGGAGCTTTTATGTGGCTTTTAACCTGTCAAAGTTTCCTTGGCATTTCTGATCCCATTAGAATTTGACATCTTTCATTAATAGACATTTCATGGGAATGGCAATCATTGAAAATCCTTTGATGAATCACCTATAGTATCTAGCCAACCCTAAAAAGCTTTTGATTTGTATCATATTTCTCGAAGGTTTCCATTCTAACATAGCTTTAATTTTGCTTCCATCAACTGATATGATATGTCCTAGAAATGCTACTTCACTTAACAAGAATTCGCACTTGCACAATTTAACATACAATTAATTTTCTCTCAATGTTTACAGTACCAACCTGAGGTGTTATTCATGCTTTTCTCTTGTTTTAGAGTACACTAGAATGTCATCTATGAATACCACCACAAACTAATCTAAGTATGGTTAGAATATTAGATTCATCAAGTCCATAAATGCTGTAATGGCATTAGTTAGCCCAAATGCCATCATTAGGAATTCATAATGTCCATACTTGGTGTGAAAAGTTGTCTTTGGAATGTTAGATTCCTTTATCTAGAGTTGATGATATCTAGATTCAAGTTAATCTTTAAGAAGACACTGGACCCTTTCAGCTGATCAAATGAATCATTAATTCTAGGTAATGGGTATTTGTTCTTGATAGTTACCTTATTTAGTTATTTGTAGCCCTTGCACAGTTATAGTAAGCCATCCTTCTTCTTTACAAACAACACTAGTACTCCCTAAGGTGAGACACTGGGTTTGATAAACCTTTTATCAAGCAACTCCTATAATTGTACTTTTAGCTCTATAGGCACCATTCTGTAATGGGCTATCGATATGGGTGGTGTACTTAGGTACACCTCAATAGCAAACTCTATCTCACATTTTAGTGGCAACCATAGTAGCTCATCTGGGAAGACATCTAAAAATTCTACCACCATTGGTATTTGACTAACATCGAGTCCTATTTGTTTAGTGTTAACCACATGTGCCAAGTATGCTTGACAACTTTTTTGGATCGGTTTTCTTTCTGCTACTGTTGAGATCACATTAGATAACCTTAGTAGCTCATCTGGGAAGACATCTAAAAATTCTACCATCATTGGTATTTAACTAACATCGAGTCCTATTTGTTTAGTGTCAACCACATGTGCCAAGTATGCTTGATAACTTTTCTAGATCAGTTTTCTTTCTACTACTGCTAAGATCACATTAGATAAGAAGTTAATTCTTTCACCTACTACTATGATTTCCTCTCTTTCTTTTATTTAAAGAGTGGGCCTCTTCTATCAGCAATCCACTATTGCATTATGTATTGATAACCAATCTCTCCCAAATATGACATCAAATTCAATAAAGGGTAGTTCAATAAGATTGGTGTGAAAGACATGTTCTTGGATAATTAAAGGATAAGCCTTGTATACTTCTTTCAATATCATGTGTTGCCTTATTGAGTTAATGACCACAATCTCAATATTTAGAGATTCTAACTAAAGGCCTCTATCTTATGCTACTGTGGTGCAAACAAAAGAGTGTGTGGACCTTAGATCTACTAGTGCCAAAATAGATGAATCAAAGAAGTAGAAAGTACCAGCTATCACATTTGGGGAGTCTAACTCTTCTCTATCTCAGATCGCATACTTGTATCCTAGTGCTCTTGCCTTAGTTCTCTAGCTAACCTCTAATTGAGGCCTCTAGCTAGTTCCTACTTTCTCTTATTTGCTTTCTTTCTAGCTCTTAGTTAGAGTAGGTGATAGAGCTGGGGCTTAGAAGAATCATCAGTGTCTATTCTCAAAGAGTAATCCTTCTAGTAGTGGCCTTTAGAGACACATCTATAACAAGCTCCCGGGATCAACCTCTAACAAATATCTCTGTGTCTTTTGCCATAGGTGCCACATACTTGTAATGTGCTCCTAGCTATAAAGACTAGAGCACTTGTGGCTAGCCTTTACTACTAGCGGGGCCCAAATTGCCTTATTGGACCTTATCTCTGGGTTGAAGCTAATCTTTGTGGTGTTGATGTGTTGGGGCCTCCCTTCTACTTTTTACTAGGTTTTGGTGCTTAACTTGTTTGGCCTGTTATGGAGGACCTCTTTTTCTAGAAGTTTTCTCGCATCTTCTTCAGTATATCTTCCACAGTGTAAGTTACAGGAACTAGTGTAGAGAATCTTGGATCTTATTTATTGCCACTTGAAGTCAAATATTTATGTCGAGGCCCTTTTTAAACCTCTTACATCTCTCTTCCTCTTTAGGTATAATAGCTACTGTATATCTGCTAAGTTTGGTGAACTTTTTCTCATATTTTGATACTAGTCTACCCCTCTATTTTTTATTTAAAAATTGCTATCTCTTCTTGTCCAAGTAGCGTATTATGATATATCATTTCTAGAACTCCTAGAGAAAGAACTCTCAGGTGACATCTACTGCAAGTTTTCTTTTTAAAACTGTCTGCCACTAACAAAATCCTTTTTCCTATAACAAGGATGTAGTGCAAATCAAGCTTTCTTTAGGGGTGCATTTCAGCTGCTCTAATATTCTTTATATTCTCTTAAGCTAATACTTTGTTATGGCTGCATCATCCTTGTCTGTGCCCAAGAAGTCAATCACCCCTATATTCTTCACATGTTTTAAATAAGTTTTCTAGAGGGATTGTGGCATTGGTGGTTGCTATGGTGCTAGTGGTGAAGGAGGAGTAACAACTATTGTAACCTATCTAAACACCTCAACCATTAGCTGTATCAATGTCAATTGTACTTATGCTAGCTGTGTAGACCAGTGCTTCTAACCTTGCTAGCTCTTATACTGTAGTAGGGGCATGGCTTTCTACCTCTTCAACACTAGTAGGTGGCCTTTGATTGCTCATCTTCGATCTATATCAAGAAATAGATATTAGCCTCAAGTAGTGTAGTGTTGTGTGATGTATGTATATATAAACCCTATAACACTCATATGTAACCTAAGGACACCTAAACCAAGCTCTGATACAACCTAATGTGGCACCCCTCACCCAACCTAATAGTTAGATCCAAATGAGTGATGGTATATTATGACACCTCCTACCCAAACTATTGCTAATCTGAATAAGAGATGACACATTAACCAATTTACCACTATTTCTTTTAAACTCTCCTATGTGTGTGTCTACATCATAAGCATCTGGGGTACATATGTAGTTTAAACCTATATCTTAGACAAAAAAAATATATAATACATTTTTATTTCATTTTAACAAAAAATCCGGTAGCATAATGGCTACCCAGTAACATGTCCCGAAATAAACCTATGAAAATAGCACTTCTATAGAATTCCTAAACTCAAACTCAGTCATCTAGGTTCTTTGACCTTCTAACATCATCAACTAGCAACATATAGTAATAGTAGCCATATACAATCACAACATGTCTCATAGTCTTAATATCATAATATATCTATCACACATCATATAATAATCATGTACTACTAGTATCTATCTATTTAGATTACATATATAGTGTATTTGATAAACTATACATATACAACACTTTATTGGACCCATACCCTACATGTAACATACGAGTGCCACTAACTCTATTTACATCACACAAAAGATATATAAAATTATACCAAGATGAGGCTACTCACACCGTAATGCTACTTTGAGGGTGAACTTGAGGTTGGATATATATACAACCTATGTATCAAAATACATGATGCACTAAGCATAACGCTTAGTGGTGTATTTGATAAAATATGCACACACAAACATATGCAATTATGGCACACTTGCATTTCAATGACAAACATGTTACTTAGCATTTATAAGTCTTTTCTCATCTGTATTGTTATTAAATAATCATTTTAGGTCGTTAGCTTACTGTAGCTTTTGTATATTCATTAACCTTTGTGAACTCAACCCATTTTATGTCACTTACCAATCCTAGGTTTCTATGTATGATTATAACTAGTTCTCTTCTTGACTACGTACCATTGCTAAGTCATATTCATTAACCAAGTTAATTATTTTGTCATAGCAAAGTTATTTTCTATTTACTGAGTTGTTAACCTATAAATGTTTGTTTATTTAGTTTATAGCCTTATATCACTTAAATGCCATTTGCACTTTTAGCCTATATATCGAAGACACATACCCAAATATTGGATATTAGGATCACATTATGCAATGGCCTGTATTTTGGACCTCTATGCTGCTACACCAATAGGTATTATGAAGTGGTCCTATTGAACCTCTCGGTGGTTGCACCTACTTAAAATTATATATAGTGGTTTTGTTTGACTTCTCGACAATTGCACCCATATGAAATAATCAAATAATCCCAATATAGCCACGTATAGGTGTGCAGTGGTCCTACTAAACCTTTAAGAAGCAACACCCATATAAGAATATATGCAGTGGTTTTGTCGGATCTCCCGATAGTTATACCCACATAATAGAATCAAATGTAATTAAGTATCAATATCATTAGTCTCAATGACACCGAAGTGTCTTAATAGCTATTACATCCCCTAGTTCACTAGTCAACCTATCCAGTAGGCTATCTAACATATATATGCTATTTTTTTCTATTATTATATTTCATTATTCATACGGTTCATAGTTAAAGCTGTATGCCTGAATCAAATCATATGTTTGCTTTATAATATCATATCAGTATCATACTACTTATCCTATATTATAGGTTTCATTATGTACATTGCCAGTCCACATCAAGTTACTCATGTTACCATCTTAATCACATACAATGTTATCTATCATTTATCATGCACATATCAATCTTTAATATTTTTGTATCATCAATTATCATTACTAAGGTATATGTTACATACAAAATGCATTACATACGCCATCACACATATACATGTTTCATGTACTGCATTCCTATCATCTCATGCAATCATCAATGCACATTCCCTATACATGTTACTTTCACTTAATTTAGGTCATTACACTATAATTTCTTTCCATTTTACAACAATTTAGAAAATTCCAACTATGTCCCTAAATTCCATATTATACACCATTTTCAATCTTCTGTATTTAGCTCATTATTCCTCCATTTTTCATTTAGGTTAGTCTATTAAGAAGCATTAAACCCTAAAATGCCCTAGAAGCCAATTTAGGGTTATTCTAACCCCTAAATTCATGCAAACCCTAAATGTCAACTAATATGGAATTTTCACAAAACATACTTCTAAGGACTTATTTTATCAAATACACTTACAAAGATGTTATATGACTTTATGAGATTGATTTTATAGCTTTTCCTTACCTTGATTCTCATACCTCTCTAAGTTCTCTAAATTCCATAATACACCAATAATTAAAAAATTAATAAAAAATATATATAATTCTAAATTTGAAAATAAGAGTATAACTATGATCTAAAATGTCTTTAATTACCTAAAAAAATAATTGGAGTTTGATTTGAGGTTTGTGTGATTTAGGGGTTCAAAACCCTAAATCTTCCTACCTCTTTTTTCGCCTCAAAATATCCTTTTCTCATGAAACCAACACTATAATCAAGCACTAGATGCTACAAGGATCATTTTCTATATATCAATCGAGGGTTTTCAAAGAGATTTAAGTGAGAAGTGAAGAAAAGAATGGGAGGAGAGAGAATATATGTTTGGTGTTAGCCTTATGGTAGAAAAGCAGGAAGATGAACCAATTTTACTATTATACACATGCACATACCATAACTTATTTATATTATGATAATGGATGGCCATGATTATGCCACGTGGCAATTGGACGACCCTAATTAATCCTATTTATGTTTTAAGCATAAAAAATGTGAAATAAATGCTAAAGGCCTCCAAAAATAATGCTTTTAATGTCAAAAATTATAAAAACTCTCAATTAAGGGACAACTAAAATTTTGAACCTAAATTCAAATGGGAACCAGGTTAATTATTCACTCAGGCAATTAAGAAATTCTGATTAAATGTTTATTGATGTCAGAAAGTTCCAGTTCCACCACTATTAAACTTATAATGCCCATGTTTTTTAGGCTCCATGAATAGTGCCACTGGGTTCGAGAAGTATGCCTGGGGTGCTAGGTCACTTGCACGTAAATCGAGGCAATGACACTGGTCATGAAACATTGAAGGGCTTCAATCTGATGACGAGCAAAATTTAAAAATTTAGTAGAACTAACAATTCAGTTCAGACTATAAGTTACCCCTCGATGCAATAAAAAAAATTTTTCAGACCAAGATTGACCTGGGATAAGCTCGGATGGACCCGAAAATAGTGGACCCTGAAGCTCAAAAATTACACTAAGTCCACTGGTGAAAGAATTTTTGAAATCGAAGGTTATTTGCAAATTCTCTTAATTTTTGAGATTGGCACACAAATTGAGGCAATCTAAAAACTGTACTATCGATAGAATTTGACCACAAAAATTTATGAGCAGGTAAGGGGGATTAAAATATGAATTTTAAAGCAAACAGTGTAATTTTTTGAGGTTTGTGCGAATTTTATTGAATTTCTAAATTTTTCTAAAAAATCGAGCTGTTTTGGGATAGATTAGGTGGCTATGGATCCCACTCATGCACTTGCCAGCTAGCTTAGGGCCCTAACAAGTGGCAAACTTTATGGACAAGTGGAAAAATCCACTCATAAGGAAGAAAACATTTTCTTCCCTTTGGCTATTGGAACCGACGCCAGCTAAGGGAAGAATTAGCTTTTCCACCATCTTTTTCCTCCCATTTCAGTAAGCTCTCTTCATCAAAAATCTCTTTGGGATGTAAGTGAAGTTCCAAAAAAAGAATCATGGCAAAAGGAGCTTTCATGAAGAAATTAAAAATTACCAAATGTCTTGGTGTCAGAAGCAGTCCAACAAGGGTAAAAGGTGAGCTTCCATGGCCTTTTCTTCATTTTTCTTGAGTTTTCATGGCTGGAAATGGTTCTTTGGGGTGCTTAACATCTATAGACGTGTGTGTGTCTTTGGTTTAAGCTAAATTGGATCAAGGAAAGGCTTGAGGAGCAAAGGAGAAGTCATCATGGAAGGGCTAGATAGCTTATGCAATTAGGCGGCTTCAAGTGTTTCTTCCTAACAAGTAAGTGAATTCAACCATTCATCACATGCCTTTAAATTTTAGTAGTCTTCCCTTTATGTTAGGGATGGTTTAAAAGTATGAGATAGCGTGAATAGGTGTTTTTCCTTGAAAGATTTAGTGTACAACATAAAGTAAAGTGAATGTTATGTTGACTGATGAAAGGAAAACATTGTACATGATAATGTTATTGTCAGCTGAGAGGTATGTAAATTGCTAAAGTGAGCTTATGATAGTCTAAAGTAGAAATTGATGGCCTAGCATGGATATGTAATGGCATAGTTGTAAAGAAATGGAAAAAGGCATGTTTAATGCAAAGTAGGTATGTGGTCGAGGGCTTAGCCTATGAATGTGAATGTGTGTGACTTGTTTAGTGTGGCCTTAGGTGGTGTTCATAGCTGGAAATGCATGTGCCTTAGGCTTATGATACCTATTTGTGTGTGTTCCTAAAGTGATCGAGATCTATGTTAAGTGTGTGATGGTTTAATTGGCTTTGGTATGGAAAGGTTTGGGTGTGAGTATGCTTATATCATCTTAGGATATGTATATATGGGAAAGAAAGTAAATATGTGTATGCCTTAAGACTTTAATACGTTATGGCCAAGAGCTAAATCAAGAAAAAGGGCATGAGAATCTTGACATTGTGTGTGCAATGTATATACATGAAAAGGCATAATAATATAGGCATATGTTGACCTAATTGGTTGACATGATTTAGGAATAAAAGTCATACTTTCAGAGATTTAGTAATTACTCAAGAAATGAACTTGATCTTGAATTAGAAGATGAGCTTGAAAAGTGTATCATTTTTTTCCTTTAAGGGCTATGGTATGTATATGCATAATGTGCTAAAGTTATACGCCTAAAATGATGTAGTTATATGGGTTAAAATGGCCTAAATTATAGTGGCATGAAGTTAATCCATACATACCATAAAATGACATGAGGGGAGTCAAGAAATGACACGTAAAATGAAGCTAGAATAGGCTTGAAATAATGTATGAAAAATGGGAAGTAATGTGCCTTTAAGGGGTTATAACTTGAGATTAAGTGATGTGCTTAAATTTATGCCATCGAGGGCTATTGTTTATGATTGTGTACAATGGCATTGAGCCTATGGATTAGCCTTATGAATGGCTTAGAATTTGTTGGCTTAGGGCCTATGAACTTGATGTAATTAGTGTTGAAAACTGCACCGAAAAATAAAGCTGAAATAGACTTAGAAAGCCTAGTTAAAGCTTCGCTGCAACGCCCTATAACTATCTAAAATAACCATTTCTTAAATCAATAAATCCTCTGAATAGTACGTGGCCTAGATTTGTGATATATCAATGGAATTAAAGCTAGCATAATATATGATAATTATTAGCAATTGTACCTTGATTACATTTTTTTTGATAAATTCACCCGGCACAGCCTGTTTATGGCCATACTAAATCGGGCTAAATTTTAACTGAGCTATAAAAATTATAACTATCTATTTTTAAGATTATATTATTATGAAAAGTTAATCAGTAAAGAAATGGACACTGATTAAGGTTAAATGGCCCACAAGTTAGACACCCACTAGATGGGTTGATAGGTCAACTTAGGGTTTTAGTAGCTGCTAGTTGTCTGATGTTCAAGTAATGATATTCGTTGTGGCTGGAGAGGCTTACAAGCTGATCTCTATTATGTCACATAGTTATTGAGATTATTTATGGTTGGAGAGGCCTACAAGCTTATCTCTATTATGTCATATTCCTGATGATGATTAATTATGGCTGAGGAGGCCTACGGGCTAATCTCTATTATGTCACATAGATGTTGATAGTTTATTTATGGCTGGGGAGCCTAATGGGCTGATCTTCATTATGTCACATAGATTGATGTTATTTATTTGTGTCAGCAGAGGCTATGGACTGATCTCTATTATGGCACATATGCTGGTACAGCGGCGTAGTTCTAGAATAGAGACCACTGCACTAGTTTATTTTCCCTCTAGATTTAGTGTCTGTCAGGGATGTCTCCTCAGTTGGGCTAGTTAAAATAATTACATAAAATTAATAAACCCACATATGCCTATGAAAAATAACACATAGGCATTTTTGTAATTTTCCACTAGTAATAAATAAAGGCTTAAAATGTTATAGTTTGAGCATCAAATGACTAATAATGACCAAGTACATAAATTATATGACTTGTGATAAGTAATTAGATAACTACAAATAGAAACACCATAGGGGTAATTTTGCATGATAGTGTTTTAAATTGAACTGATAAGACAGAACAAGATAAGTATAGAGGTTTATGCATGGATTAACTATTGGACATGTTTTTAATGATTGAATTCACGACTGAGTATTTTTATACTTAGCGTACCTATTTCGGTGTGTAGGTAACCAGAATAGGGACGTCACCTCGTAAACCATGCAGTGGAGTTCAGAGGTCATATTGAGAAGGTTGATCATGTATAATGAGTAGCTTTTGTACTCTATATACTTAGGTGGGGAATATGGGTGTGATGTATGTAAGGGACTCATGGTAGTACTTATATATAATAGACTATTCTGTAATTATTCCTGTGATGGTTTTCTTATGTATATATGATCTGTATGGATACTTATAAGCTTAAGGCTTTGTGTGTTTTTATTGTAGCCTGAGGCCTGTGATTATTGTGTGATAGATAATGTTGATAGAATGATATTTGGGGGACTATAAGGGTCCAGGAGATGTGACATATAATGTAGAAATGTTTATAGGTGGGAATTGCATTTTGGGATAGTGACCTGGGCAGCCGTTATGCTGCCAGATTTTTAAGAAATATCAGATTATGTTGAAACCACTCTGTAATAACATGAATAGGATAACATGTACCTAAATGGACTATGGGAATATATAGAATGTATTAGGAATCAGACAGGATTACCTAGTGCAGTATAAGTAGAAGTTAAATGAATGAGAGTGGAAATGAAATGGGTGACCTGGCGGGAAGTGCACCACTTATTGGGTTTCCTCAGGAATCCAGTAAGGGGTGTCACATTTTGTGGTATTAGAGCATAGATTAATGTTCCTAGGCTAAGTACATGGGTGTAAATGTCTAAGTTTCAAATTCCTCTAAACTATTATGCTACCTGAGGCTAAGAAGGAAAAGTCTTCTGTAATAAGGAAATGATTGGTTGAGTTGCCCGAAAGAAGGGCCAAAGACTTAACTAATTTTATAACTATAGCTATATAAGGAGTAGGCTATGTATGAATACCTAAACCTAGTAATGTTGTACAACAGCTAGAGTCACAAGTAACTAGCTAGCAGTAGGTAGGAGTAATCCCTTCAACTCTTCGAAAAAGAGGTTTTGTTGTACTAGTACTAACTACATGTGACATGGAGGAAATAATACTAGAAAAGAGAGACCTCTTTTAAAGGAAGAGCTAGTGCATTATAGGATAGTCTAGTGCAGTGGTAGGATGGCAAGTGAAGGAGGAAAGGAGTTACATGCATAGTCTCAGCTTAGGTCCTAGTATCAGATAGGGTACCAGGGGCTGAGATAGACACAGAACAAGAGGTCAGGGTAGGCTTCTATTAGTAGACCTC
>CANXYI010142234.1:0-10055 GCA_948208565.1 Hura crepitans
AATGTCACACACATTTCAGCCACAATACCCCCACACACCTACACATGCATTTCACTCCAAATCAACACACCATACTTATTTATTTTCATGCCAATAACATCATTATCATCTCATTTTACCAAAATGCCATACATACACCCAAAATTTTGCAATTCCATACAAGGTATACATGCTTAATTATGGTGTACACACAAGGCATATTAAATTTAACCTATTCCACATACCTAGGGTGTGACAACACCCTTTTCTCCACCATTTTTATGCTTGTTCTCTTAGTTTTCCTCACTTGGATGAGCAAACCCTAAACATACACTTATCTCAACTTAGAAAAATTCCCAAAAATAATCTAGAGCTCCAAATGAAAATCTAAAACTATAAGAATTCTTAGAATACTCTAATCTACCTATACCAAAAATAAAAAGTGAGTTTGGACCACTTAAACACCAAATTGTCACTAGTCACTCAAGTGACAATTCTCCCAATTTGAGCTCCTTTTCTCAATTTTCTTTATAGAAATGGAATTTATGGATGATGGAGGTTTGATTTCATATAATTTGTGTGAGGTTTGGAAGTGAGAAGAGAGAGAAAATGAAGAAAATGGTGGGGGAACAATGGTGTGTGGCTTCAGCCACTTGAAGTCCTCATGGTTGAAGATGAATGTTGGCACATGTGAGGATATCCACATGTGTAACCCCTTAAATATGGAGGCTTAGATGCATAGGATCATGGCACATGGCAATCTAATGGCTAGAATTCATTTTATGTCACTTTTGGCTTTAGAAATTCACAAAAAAATTCTCTGGGCCTCTAAAAATTCTCATTTTAGTTTTAAAAATCCTTGATTAGTGTAAATAAGGTCCACATAAAATTTCAAGTCAAAATCCAACAGTTGACTTTTTAGCACTATTCACTCGCTAGAATAAAAATATTCAAAAAAATATCTATTGACTTCAGAAAATTATAATTCCTCCTCCATCATACTCATTAGAATTTTTGAGGTTCAGGGTATGGTATTTTTGAGTCCATCCAGACACCTCCTGGGGCTGTCTCGGCACAAACTCATTTTATCTCCTCATATAGTAGTTCTTGACTTGAAATGATTTATTAGTTCTTTTAAATTTTCTAATTCATTCGCTTCCCCATTTTTAGGCCCGTCAAAGTTTTATGACCAATATGCTAGTCATTGGACTCGTAACAATGCCCTGCACTGTAGGGAACATCACTCGGCCCTAGAAGGTATTGTTCATAAGACCTTGACTTACAGGCATTACATATTTAGTGGTATCAGAGCAAGTTTAGGTGTTCTTAGACATTTTATACATGAGTACATGAGTCTAGGATTTTGTTTTGAGTTAAGCTAGACTGTCTGAAGTTGATGAATGTTTTGATACAGTTTAGCACGATGAGTGTGCAGACCTAACCTGAGCGAGGGGAAGAGGTGGCTAGTCTTTCCTCGACCACTATACATAGACCAGAGGTGAGTACAGGCACCCCAGAGCCAAGTGATGCTGCCTACCAACCACCACCTAAGCCTCAGCCTCAGGCACTTACCAGCCTTGCTGTAGCAAATAGTGGATCTGTTAAGGCACACTATAGCACCACTACCAGCTCTAGTTCCTGTTGCACCTTTACCAGCTCCCCCAGTATTACAGAAGACATACTTAGAGAGGATTAAAAAGATAGAGGCTATGGATTTCTTAGGTGTGAGGGAGGACGATGCAGTAAAAGTAGAGTAGTAATTGGAGCAGACCACTAGAATATTAGAGCAGTTGGAGTGCTTTGAGGATGAATACTTGAAGTGTTCCACATCTTTGCTACAAGAAGAGGCTTATCATTTGTGGGATAGATTGAAAAAGATGAGAGCAACAATTAAGTTGACATGGGAATTATTTCTAAAAGAATTCAAAAAGACATGTATTCTTGATTCTTATTGGGATAAGAGAAGACATGAGTTCTTTGATTTGAGACAAGGAAGGAGATTAGTTTCTGAGTGTGAGAAAGATTTTGATTGCTTGAGTAGATATGCGGTAGAATTCCTTTCAAATGATAAAGAGAAGTGTATGAAGTTTGAGAAGGGCCTTAATATGGAGTGAAGGATGCAGATCTCCACTCTAAAGATTAGAGATTTTTCTGGGTTGGTAGCAATAGCTTATGACTTGGAAGAGTTGCTATAAGAGAAAAGAGAGTTGTATCAGAGGAAGAGATCATTTACTATAGGCCAGACTAGTTCAGCTCTAGGTAGGAGCAAGAGACAGAGGGACTTTCAGCCCAGTCAGTAGTCTTAGACTTAGTTAGGCTAATAGTCATAGAGGTACGCCCCATCACATAGGATGGGTCAGGGGTATACTCCAAGACCTCAACCACTTTTATCATAGTAGGCCTCCAGTGCACTTAAATCCACTACCAAAAGTGCACTCATGACTTGTGGGAGTTGCTAGAGGCAGCATTGGGGCCAATGTTGGTATTATAAGAGAGGTGAGTGCTTTATTTATGGAGCTTAGGACTATTTTCAGAGGGAGTGCCCTCAGAGGTAGATAGAGGCTATTTAGACTCAAGCCTCAGTAGCAGCCACAACAGGTAGACCTTCGAGACAGTTGAGACAAGATCAGTCGACCACTAGCCAGAAGGGTAGATCGGAGGTTAGAGCTCCAACATGATAGTATGCCATTTATGCTCAGAAGGAAGTGGAGGCTCCGAACATCATTACTAGTATATTCCTTTTCTTTGATGTTTTAATACTAGTTTTGATAGTTCTTGGATTGACACATTTGTATATATGCACCACAAAAGTATGAGATAGGGGTCTTGAACAAAAAACACCCATATATTTAGATATTTAAGTGAGCAACCCTATAGGTAAAAGTGTGACGGTGAACATTGTCTATAGACACTGTCCTCTAATGATCTATGTTTGGACTTTTCCAGTAGATCTAATAGAATTACCTTTCGATGAGTTTAATGTCATACTTGGTATAGACTGGCTATCAGAGCATAGGGTAGTAATTGATTTTGAGAAGAAGAGGTTGAGTCTTTAGACCCAAGATGGGTGAAAGGTGATTATTATGGGTAAAAGAGACTCCCTATACAATGTGATTTCAGCTATAGTAGCCAAAAAACTCATTTGAAAGGGATATGAAGCCTTCATAGCCTTAGTGATAGATACTAATGTTTAGACCCCTAACTTGGATCAAATAGTTATTGTGTCTAATTATCCTGATGTGTTCCCAGATGAGTTGCTAGGATTGCCACCATATCGGGAGTTAGATTTTGAGATTGAGACATACCCTAGTGTGAACCCAATATCTATTACTCCTTATGGATAGCCCTAGTAGAACTAAAAGCACAGTTGTAGGAGTTGTTAGATAAAGGCTTCATCAGGCCTAGTGTTTCTACTTGGGGAGCTTTTATATTATTTGTGAAGAAGAAGGATGGATCACTTCAATTATGTATTGATGATAGGCAACTGAACAAGGTGATAGTTAATAACAAGTATCGATTGCCTAGGATCGATGATCTCTTGGATTAGTTACGGGGTGCTAGTGTCATCTCTAAGATAAACTTAAGGTTAGGGTACCATTACTTGTAGATCATGGAAGGTGATATTCCTAAGACTACTTTTAAGACACGTTATGGCCATTATAGTTCTTAGTGATGCCATTTCAGCTCACTGATGCCTCAGCAGCCTTTATGGATTTGATGAATATAATTTTCAAGCCATACTTGGATCAATTTGTGGTTGTATTTATCAATGATATTTTGGTGTACTCCAGAACCTGGGAGGAACATGAACAACACCTCTAGATTGTGTTACAGACATTGAGAGAGAAGCATTTATATGCCAAGTTAAGTAAGCGTGAATTCTAGTTGGAAAAAGTGGCATTCGTAGGTCACATTGCCTCAGCTGAAGGTATTAGGGTGGACTTGAGTAAAGTTAAAGTAGTGTTAGTGCAGAATCCTCCTAGGAATGTGATCAAGATATGGAGTTTCCTAGGATTGGCAAGTTATTATTAGAGGTTTGTGAAAGGCTTTTCAATGATAGCTGCTCCCATGATAAGGTTAACAAGAAAAGATGTGAAGTTTAAGTGGGATGACAAGTGCCAAGCTAGTTTTGATAGATTGAAGTGGATGCTAATAGAAGTTCCTATCCTTAGTCAACTGGGGCAGGGTAAGGAATTTGTGATTTATAGTGATGTGTCACACAATGGACTTAGTTGTGTGTTAATACAAGAAGGCAAGGTAATTGCATATGCTTCCAAGCAACTGAATCCTCACGAGAAGTATTATCCCATACATGATTTAGAACTAGTTGTAATTGTCTTTGTATTAAAGGTGTGGAGACATTATTTGTATGGAGAGAAATGCTACATTTACACAAACCATAAGAGTTTAAAGTATTTACCTACACAAAAGGAATTGAATTTGAGACAGCGACGGTGGATAGAGTTGATCAAGGACTATGATTGCTTGATTGACTATTATCCAGGAAAGGCAAATGTAGATGCAGATGCTCTAAGCAGGAAGATGATAGCTACTCTAAGATTGATGCATGCTAGAGTGGAATACACCATAGAAGGTGTAGTGTTGGTAGAATTACAAGTCAAGGCTAACTTTAGGCAACAAGTGAAAGAGGCACAGTCGAGAGATACCTAAATAGTGTAGACTGTGAGTAAAGTCAAAGAGGGGAAGGCTATAAGCTTTGAGTTGTGTGATGATGGAAGCCTACACTACTAGAATAGGCTGTGTGTGCCCGATGTGGATAAATTGAGATTGTAGATTTTGAAAGAAGCTCTCTATATTCTATGCACCTAGGAAGCACGAAGATGTATCTCAAGTTGCAGCCTCATTATTAGTGGCTAGGAATAAAGTGAGAGGTAACTGAGTACATGCCTCGTTATTTGACTTGTTAACAGATGAAAGTAGAACACTAGGTTCCTTCTAGATTGCTACATTCAATTACAATTCCAGAATGGAAATAGGAAAAGATCACCATGGACTTTGCCATTGGATTACCATTAACCAGGAGTAGGTGTGATGCTATTTGGGTGATCATTGACAAGCTGACAAAAATTGCCCACTTGATACTAGTCAAGATGGATTATTCTTTAGAGAAGTTAGCCAAATTGTACATTGATGAGATTGTGAGGTTACATGGAGTGCTAGTAGCTATAATCTTATATCGGGACCCGAGATTTACTTTTAGGTTTTGGAAAAAGTTGCAAGAAGCTTTATGTACTCGATCAACATACAGTATAACATTCTATCCTTAAATAGATGGTCAATCTGAGAGAGCAATACAAGTGTTCGAAGATATGTTACGAAGCTATGCCATTGAGTTTAATGGTAATTATTGATAAGTATTTGTCATTAGCTGAGTTTGCGTACAACAACAGCCACCAAGCTAGCTTAGGAATGACACCATATGAAGTCTTGTATGCTCGCCGGTGTAGAACTACTCTCTGTTGGAGTGAAGTAGGAGAAAGTAAGGTCGTTGGATCTGAGTCAATTCAAGATGCTGAGGAGAAAGTCAGAATTATCAAGGAAAGGTTAAAAGCAGCATCAGATAGACAGAAGTCCTATGCAAACTTGAAAAAGAGAGACATTGAATATGATGTTAGAGAATGGGTGTTCCTAAAAGTATTACCATGGAAGAAGATACTCCAATTTTGGCAAGAAGGGAAAGCTTAATCCAAGATTCATTGGGCCCTACGAGATCACAAAAAGAGTGGGTCCTTTGGCATATAGACTTACTTTGCCACTTGAGTTAGAACAAATACATGATGTCTTTCAAGTATCCATGTTGAGCCGATATCGGTTAGATCCATCGCATGTGATAGCTACAAAGGAGATCCAAGTTTAGCGAGATTTGACGTACAAAGAAGAAACATTGCAGATCCTAGCTAAAGATGTGAAACAACTGAGGAATAAGACAATCCCACTGGTGATGGTGTTATGGAGGCACCACAACATGACTTAGGTGATGTGGGAAGTAAAGAGTAGATACGGATGCAATATCCTCACCTCTTTACCTCAGGTAATTTCGAGGATGAAATTTCTTAAAAGGGGAAGAATTGTAATGCCTATAAGCTAAGGTTTTATGAACAGTACCTTCTGGGCCAGAGTGATGTTCCCTGCGGTACGGGGCATTGTTATGAGTCCAACAAGGGTTGTATTGGTCATAAAACTTTGATTGGGCCTGAAAATGGGTAAAATGAATGAATTTAAAAATTTAGCAGAACCAATAATTCATTTCGAGTTGAGAAATGGTGTATGAGGAGATAAAATGAGTTTGTGCCGGGATAACCTCGAGATGTGCTTGGACAGAATAAAAAATACCACTCCCTAAACCTCAAAAATTCCAATGAGTATAGTGGAGGAGGAATTTTAATTTTTTGAGGTCGATTGATATTTTTTTTCAATAATTTATTATGATGAGTGAATACATTCAAAAAGTCAACTGTTGAATTTTGATTTGATATTTTATGTGGGCCTTAGTGACGCTAATCAAGGATTTTTTAAAACTAAATTGAATATTTTTGGAGGTTTAAAGAATATTTTATGAATTTTTAAAACTTAAAATGGCATAAAGTGAATAGTAACCCTAGCTCCCGAGGGAGTTTTGGGCTGAAATTTTGTGGGACCTTTAATGAATTTAATCAAGAATTTTTGGAGCTAGAATTATGATTTTTGGAGGTCTATTGAAATTATTGTGAATTTTCAAAGTTTAAAACAAAATAGAATTAATTTATGTCGTCTGATCAACACGTGGCTCAATCATGGCCATCCACTTTGCTTATACACCTAAAGGGATGTGTGCTTGGTGGATAGTATGAAAAGAAGTTGTCCTCTACCATTTGCAAGAAAAAGCCGATGTCATTTACACCATAAGAGCTCTACCATTTTTTTCATTCTTTCTCTCTCCTCCCATTATAAAAACACCCAAAATTTATATGGTTCTGAGCTTCCATGATGCCTTGAAGCCATTCCAATTAACAGAAGTGGAAAAGGAAGTCTAGAAATGAATTTATGAGCACTTGATGAATAGTGCCATTTTAATTTGTAAGTTTTCAAGGTTTCATATTTTTCTTAGGGAGTATTTGAGGTGTACATATTATCCCTAAAAAGAGATTTCAATTTGTGGTTATGTATGATTTTGTTGGAATTTTCAAAGTTGGAACCCTAATATGAAAGTTTTGGAAATTGTGGTTAAAAGTGGAGGAACATAGATTCAATGGTTTTAGAGTGGCTTCAGCATGTCTAGGAGCCTACTATAAGTGAATTTAATTGAAACATATCTTGTATGTTAGGAAAATATGGAATGGAAGCATGTGTATATGTATGAAAGTTGAGGTTGCATGTGTATGTATAGTGGTAAGTATGTGAAATGCATGCTAAGATGTGTAAATTAAGGATATAGGATGATATAGATGTGAATTAGATGTGAAAAGGATGTGTAAGTATGTGATACATGCTTGACTATGTGTATATCATGTATGCTAAGGTGTGGACATAGATGTATGGCATAAAGACATGGAATGTTAGGATGGTAGCATGATGTGTAACATGTGAAAGTCATGAAATGGATTGGTAACATGTGAATGTTATGAAATGGATGGGATATTGCATGGTTATGTGAAAAGGAGTTAGCATTGTATGGTGTAGTGATGATATGTATGGTGAACATTTAAGGATATGGTATATAAAAATTGGAGTGAAAGATATTAGAGGAAAAGAAAATAATAGGATTTAACTAGGATGGGGTAGTTGAGATTTTAGAGTTTAAATAATGGAAAAATGCATTAAGATGAATAAAGTGTTAAATGGTGTAGTTTATTTTATAATATCATGGGTTGAAGTGAAAGAGAAATGAAATTAATTAGAAGGTTAGTGAGGAAAAATTACCAAAGGAATAGTAGCTTTTACGTAAAAAGGACCCATAACTATCTAAGAAATTACGATGACCCACAACTATCCAAAAAAAATATATGAGCTGATGAAATAAATTAATATATGTGTCTTATTAACTTGAAAATAATTAGAATAAATATTTTGAAAGTGGAAAAGTGATTAGCTGAATTAAATGGGAACTAGAATGGGTTAGAGAGCTATACAGATAATAAAAAGTCGAAGGAATAAATCATAAAAGAAGATAAGAAATTAGTAATAGATAAATAATGTATGGATAGAACTTAAGAAAACTAATACAGGGACACTTTGTGGACTTGATGATGTAACAAGAGATTGTAATTAATAGAGACTCAAAGGCATATGTATGGGGTAATCCTTATTTGATGATGTAACAAGAGATTGTAATTAACAGAGACTCAAAGGCATGTGTATGGGATAATCCTTATAAAGAATTCCACTAAAGTTTATAGAGCAAATGATTAGACAGTATAGAAAATAAATATTCTTATAATTATAGTAACAAAGAGAGTAAATTGTTAAATTTGGGAACTAAGTTATTGTAATGTAATGCCAAAAATAAATAACATAAAATCCTTGAAAGTGAATCTTTTTGGATACATGGAAATGAGATAAATTGGGTACATGTTGGCAACAAAGAAGAACCATAACCAGTTATAAAGAACCTAAAAAAACAATTATATGGAGTTAATGATAGAATGGCACTACAATTGAGAATATGAGAAGTTGGTGAAACTAAAAGGATATTAAAAGGAATTTAACTGATAAAGGAATCTAAATGATGATTGAGGATAATATATTTTATTATGGATAATCTAGATAATGAATGCAATGGCTATGAAAGATAATTAGAAGGGAATTGTGGGATTACTTATTGTCTATATACTGGATAGGTTAATTGGTCAACTAGGGATTAGCAGCTACAAGAGGCTAAGTCTGTGTGGATTTTAGCCTATGTATGGTAGGTGCAACTGCTAAGTATTTATTTGAGTCTATACGCTCTGGGTATTGGGAGGCTTATAACTAATCCCTACTACACACTCATGGGTATTGGGAGGTCCATAGATTGATCCCTGCTACCCACTTATGGATATTGGGAGGTCCTATAGGGCTGATCCCTACTATCTATTAGATATCATGCTTGTGTTGATTGTACTGTGATATTAGGAGGTCTCACGGGGCTGATCCCTATTATCCCCTTTTTGATATTGGGAGTTTCTTCAAAATTGATCCCTGTTATTGGGTGAAAGGCATATACAGACACTGAGGTCCAAAATGTGGGCCACTGTATAGCTTGGTCTTTTATCTGGTTCTCAGACTGGGTAGGTGCAACTGTCGAGGCCCAAAATAGGAGCCACTGTATATTGTGATTCCTGTTATCCAGTGGTTAGGAGTTCTTCCTAAACTGTGGGGGTATAAGTGGATAAATTAAGGAACTTGAACATACTTAAAGGATATTAACAAGAAACTAAAAGTTAACCATCAGAATTGAGATAATCTATGAGCAAACACATTAAGAACAAAAGATAAACTATAAAGAGAAAGATTGAACAAACTTATGTAATTTGAGCGAGATTCCTAAAAGGAGTAAAAGACTAATGAAATGGTAAATGAATAGGAAAACAAGCATGAAGAAATAAGTTATAAAAGAGATTATCTAATATAAATAAAGCAGATAGTAACTTATGTATATATGCTTAATGAAAGGGATTGAATAATGGAGATTGATTAGGGAATAGTAAGAATAGATGGCTATGCCATATAAGTCGTGTAACTTAGGCATGGTATGGAGTAAATAGAATGGATGAATGTTAGCATGGATCATAATTAAATAGTAATGAAATGATATGTAAAAGTGAAATAGTATATGTAACTCTAAGTTCAGTGTCTAGTTGAGGTAATATGTGTAACACCCCCTACCCATTTCTACCTAAAATAAGCAAAGAGTGTCAGTTCCCACTGAGGTTACATATCCTAGGATTTTCCCAAGGGCCTTTCATTTAACTTCTATCTAACTTTGACTTATGTTGTCCAAAACCCTTATTTACAAAAAAAAAAATGATCCTTTATTATAAATTTACATCCTATTTTGGTATGTTAAAACATCTTCAAGTAATACTAGACAACTATAG
>CANXYI010142257.1:0-13434 GCA_948208565.1 Hura crepitans
ATATTTTATTGAATACACTTATAGAGCAATTTCTAGGCATTTTAAATACTGCCTCATAGCTTTTCCTTATGCTTGGCTTGCCTTCTTTCTTCTTTATCTAAGTTTCATAATAGGTAATTAGTTAAGAAAAATTATAAAAAAATCTACACAAATCAAAACTAGAAAATAACACCTATACCATGATTTTGAGCACTCGTAATATCATAGACAAATATCAGAACCCCAAAAATAGGCTTACCTTGACTTTGAGTTTTCAAAATCCTAACCCTTACTTCTTCTCTTTTTCCACAAAATGTTGCTTTTCTCAACAAATTAATAGTAGAATAGGAATTAAGACGCGATGAGGATCAATTTGGGTATAATATAAGGTTTTCGGGTTGATTTTTGGTGAGATTAGAAGAAAAATGAGGGAGTGGTGCTTATAGAGGATGGCATCAGCTTTTAAGGTGGGAAAAGGAAGATGAATAAGTAATATTATGGTATGCACACATGTAAACTCACCCTTTTATATTAAATGCACAGATAGCCATGATTTTATCACTTAGTAATCCAATGGCTAGTATTTTTCTTAGTTTGCTTTAAATCTTTAAAAATTTCTTTTTAAACATAATGATCTCCTACATTACTTTTTAAGGCTTAAAAATTATAGAATTTTACAATTAAGGGCCTCCTTAAACCTCGTGCCAAAAGACAAAAGGAATAGGCCAAAATTTTTAATTGCGTAAATAAAAAATTCAATAAAAATACTTATCGATGTTAGAAAAATATGATTCCTTCACCATTAGACTATTTAGAACTTTTAACCTTTAGGGTATGCTATTTTTAGGTTAATCTAAGCACATGCTGACCTTTTTGTATTATAGCCCAAACTAATGTCACTATCCAATAGATATTAGTGTAAAAGATTTTTTTTGGTTTAGTGGGTACTTCCAATTCTTTTGTTTTTTTTTTTGCCTTGTTTTTCCCTTTGAAGTTTTATGACTAGTACCCCTCTCAAGGTTACTTCAGTGGTCCCCACTACTTAGGAACCTTGATCATAACCTGAGAAGTACTATCCATGAAGCTATGTTTTACAAGTGTCACACCATCAAGTTACATTCACACAATACATGCTCTCATAACATGCCATTCGACCACAAAGTTTCTTTCCATGTTAATTAGTTTTCCTCCCATTTTCCTAGTCTAATTATTTTTGTAACATCTAATTAAAGTTATACATATACCAATTACATTTGACCTCAACTATATGTACACAACCCTAACATAATTAATTTCTCTTTAGTTTCTTGTTTAAATCATATTCATAACATCTAATTAAGGATAAACTCATGGTAATTACTCTTAGTCTTAACCATCTGCACACCACTTCATGAGACAACCTATTTGGTCAGTATGTTTATTTACATGCATCATTTTATCCTCATCAATTTCTTATGTTATATGTGCTTAAATATTCACCTAGCATTGTTCAAACATCAACCATATCCAAATATATGCATTTACACATATTCCATACATGACATACACATGCACACAAACTTGAAATGCATAATTAAGTAAACTTCAATACACATATCATTAAATTCACTTACTATCAATATCAAATTCGAAAAAAAATCCTAGGCTACTCCAAACTTAAATTCAATCATATATACATGTTATTGACATTGGTTTACAACTTAGAAAAATAAGAAACTAAAAAAAAGACTTATACTCAAACTTGACCAAGGGAAAAATTCCTTAAATTCAAGCTTGCTTTTTTTTTTTTTTGCATTAAAATAGGTGTTAAGGGTGATGGAGGTAATTTTAGTGGTAGAAATTAGTTTGATTGAGTGAGATTAAGTGGTTGTAAGAAGAAAAAGAACAGGAGAGGAAGCTCTCCATTGCCATCGGGCAAAGGAAGAAGAAAGGGAAGAAAAATGAGTTTTTATTTGAATAAAATTCCTTTCTATACTAAAGGGTTGAATGGTTGGATGGCAAACACTTGTTACATCCTAAGGTTAATATTAATTCTAACATAAAAACTCATTTAACAATTAATTCTTAGAGTTACATGTATCATTTTAAATTCCTTTTTGTGCCATTAGTTAGGAAAATATGCAATTTAAACATCTCATAAAAATTAAAATTAATTTCAAAAGGAATTATTTATTTTAAGCCCTTATGTCATTTTTTAATTTCATTTAATTACTTCTCAATGTTAGAAAATTTCAAATTCAGTGCCATGGTCTTAGTTAGAATTTTGAACATCAAATTGTGCTATTTTTAGATTATTTTGAGCACTTTTAGAATATTGAGTCATTCAGCTTTAGCTAGGTTATTATTCCCAATATAATGAGGGGAAAACTTTACTTGCAAATTTAACCCCTTGAATAACTTTAATTTCATTCAAAATTTCACCCATAATTACATTATAATTAATACTTCCATTCAGTAACATTAGTGTATCCTAGGTCTCAAGAATCATGATTCATTGTTCAGAAAGTACTATTTATACCATAAAAAGTTATGGTTGTTACATTAGTAACCCTATAGGGTAGCATGTGATAGTTAATAAGGTATCTAGAGAATGTTCTTTAATAGTTTAGGGACATGAATTTTCTATAAACCTCATTGAGTTGCCATTTAATGAGTTTGATATAATCTTAGGCATGGACTGGCTGTTAAAGCACCATGCAATAGTATATTGCAAACAAAAAAGGATTACACTCAAGACAGTATATGGAGTTGAAATCAAAGTAGTTGGTGAAAGAACACATGTCTTATCTAATCTCATTTTAGTAATTTCAACAAGATGAATGATAAGGAAGAGATGTCAAGCTTACTTGGCTCATGTAGTTGATACAAGGAAGGAAGAAGTATATGCTAGTCAAATACTTGTAGTGCTAGAATTTCTAGATGTATTCTTAGATAAGCTACTCGGTTTGCCACTAGAACTGGAACTTGAGTTTGGGATTGAGGTCTACCCTAGCTTCACACCAGTCTTTATAGCTCTATATAGAATGGCTCTTGTAGAGCTAAAAGAATTGAAAATATAGCTATAAGAACTATTAGACAAAGTGTTCATTAGACAGATTATTTTACCATAGGGAGCACTAGTACTATTTGTAAAAAAAATGATGGTTCTTTACAATTATATAAGGAATAAAGATATCTAAACAAAGTGATGATAAAAAATAAATACCTAATACCCGACATCAATTACTTATTTGATCAACTTAGGGAAACAAGTGCTTTTTTAAAAAAAAAACTGACCTTAGATCGGGGTATTATCAATTAAGGGTTAACGAGGTAGATGTGCTAAAAATAGCGTTTTGGACTAAATATAGGCACTATGAGTTTTTGATAATGCCATTTAGGCTTACCAATGCTCTAGTAGCCTTCAAGGACTTGATGAATAGGATTTTCATACCTTATCTAAATCATTTTGTGGTGGTTTTCATAGATTATATATGGTGTATTCCAAAAATAAGGAGGAACATCAGTGGCATCTTAGATTGGTCTTATAGACCTTGAGAGATAAGAAACTTTACATCAAGCTAAGTATATGTCAATTTTGGCTTAATGAAGTGTTTTTCTTAGGACACATTGCTTTTATAGATGGCATTCAGTTGATTTAAGTAAAATAAAGGTGATATTAGAGTGGAAGCCACCTAAAAAGGTGACTGAGTTAAGAAGTTTCTTAGGTTTGGCTAGCTATTCTAAGTGGCTTGTCATAGGATTTTTTTTTATGATTTTAGCACCTATAACATGCCTATTATGTAAGAATGTTAAATTTATATGGGATGACAAAGGTTAAGAAACTTTTGATAAGCTGAAGACAATATTGACAAAGGCTCCTATTCCTACATAGCTAGTGTCGAGAAAAGACTTCATTATCAATAGTGATGCTTTTCATAATAGACTTAGATGTATTCTAATGGTAGATGTCAATGTTATAGCATATGTATCTAGGCAATTAAAACAACATGAAAGGAATTACCTAACACATGATTTAGAGCTTGCAGCTGTCATTTTTGTTTTAAAGATATAGAGGCATTATGTCTGTGGAGAGAAATGCTATGTGTACACTAATTATAAGAGTTTGAAATACCTATCCATATAGAAGGAATTGAATTTGAGATAGCACTTATGGATGGAGTTGATTAAGGATTATGATTGCTTTATCAATTAACATTTGGGAAAAGCTAATGTGATAGCTGATGCTTTGAGTAGGAAATTTATATCATCCATAAAAGTGATAAATGTTAAGCTAAAATTAATGGATGACAGAGCACTTTTAGTTGAGTTGCAAGTGAAACCAATTTTGTACAAGTGAAGGATACTCAAAAGTTGATATTAAGCTTATGGATATTATGAGATTGATTCAAGAAGGGAAGTCCTTTGAGTATAAAGTTAAATAAGATAGGTGTTTATATTAAATAAGATGGGTGTTTATATTACCATGATCAGCTATCTATACTAGATGTAGAGGAAATAAAAAAAGTAGACTTTGCAAGAGGCCCATAATGCTCTATATGCAATGCACCCTAGAAGCACAAAAATGTGTCATGACTTGAAACCCAATTATTGTTAGTTCAGTATGAAGAGGGATATAATAAAGTTTGTTACCAAGTGCCTTACATGTTAGAAAGTGAATTTTAAGCATTAAGTTCCATTTAGATTGTATCATCCTATTATAATACTAGAATGGAAATGGGAAAGAGACAATATGGACTTTATAGTTGGGCTACCTATGATTAGGAGTAAATATGACTCAGTGTGGGTAATTATTGATAGATTAACAAAGATTGCCCATTTTATACCAATGTGTATTGACTACTCTTTGGAGAAACTTGCATAGTTATATATATAATAGATTATGAGATTGCATAGAGTGCTATCTTTCATCATATCATATTAAGACTTGAGGATTAAATCAAGATTTTGGAAAAAGCTACATTGTGATAGCATTTACTCAATCCAATTGTTGAACTAGAATAAGGAATGCACACACAAATGCATTGTCGAACTCATAACATGTTATCCCTTTTTAAAACATAATTAAATAATTCTTAACAAAATGTTTATCTTATAAAAATACAAGTTTATAATTTTTTTCACAAAACTAATTACTTTCTGCATTTTAAAATTCTCGTGTTAAAAATCTAGCAGTATAACAGTTGTATCGAGACACTATCCTAAATGTGAATAGTAACTTACATAGTAAAAAGCATTTATATAAACTTTTTCTCATCATTCTCATCTCCTGTGATCCATCTGATCACCCTAACTCAATCAACAACACAAAACCACAATACATGCATTAATTATAGTAGCATGCAATCATTATAGTTCAAAAATCAACTTTAAAATAGGTTATAGACTTTTAAAATCCAAAAATTAACATTTATGAGTGCTATTTATATATACATCATAAAATTCAGATTTACATATACAAAATATACCAAAAGAATCTTCCTTATCTAGAAAACTTAATGATCTGGGGCTTTCTGCTCAAATTGTCACCTAACATATGCATCACAAAAATAGATGATGTGTTAAGCAATAGCTTAGTGGTGTAATTGATACAAATTGTATAAATAAGCCAATTATCATCATACATTAATATATGAAATATGACCATTCATGTTTTCACATGATATGCAACATTAAACATGACGTGCATAGATGCACAAACATGGCATAAAGCATGTACATGCTGAATCATAAATATCATACATCATTAATTCATGTCATATGTTATGTAAACATTTTCATTATTCATTATAGTCCATTTATTAAGCCTATACTCAGTAAACATATACACTATAGATAACAGAGTATTAGTGGGCCACTTAGGCCCTTGGAACCACATAGGCCCCGCACACATCAAACTTAAAGTTTAGAAAAGCATGGACTTATAGGTCATCACGTATCAAACCCGAAGGTTAGAAAAGCATTGACCCATAAGTCATCACATATCAGACCTAAAGGTTAGAAATAAGATTTAAAGATTAATGTATTGGACCCGTAGGTCAAGACATATAAATAACCTGAAGGTTCATGCATTGCAACCTAAAGGCTATAAACGTACCAAAGTACCTTAGCAGCTGTTATAACTCCTAGCTGATTGGTCAACATATCCGATAAGTCTGTTTACTTGTTTGGGCTGCTAACCATTTGTTTTTAGTTTCACTGGTTTAATATTGCTTAGTATTACTTTTAGTTAAATTGGTTTAGTTGACTAATGACTAAATTGGGAAAAAGTGTTATCATAAACTTAATACATTTTTATGACATGCAACACCACATTGCAATGCCATATATCGAAGCCATAACATGCATATGCTCATGAATGCATTATATCATTACTCTTTCATATTAAATGCATTATGCATTCTCATAACATCTTATTTGCCATAACATAATCATCATATTCATAATTACATTATTCACATGTCATAAAGGCTTTTATCTCATTGTATGCATGTTGTATATATTACGAACATGCAATATACACAACAATAGGGTATTATGCCACATAAACTCAATATACATCATTAATGCACTATATCATGCATTAAGTTGATACAAGAATGCATTACATAAATTCAATATACATTATTAATGCACTATATCATACATTAAGTTGATAAAAAAATGCATTATCGCATTATGTAACCTTTATGTTGTAATTACACATGATATGTTCTAGACACATTATTTGTTCCATGCATATGATTATATATAGCTACTAACATATATAACATGCATCGTAAGCACTATCTACATGCCATAAGCCATTTGGCCACTCTATCATGGTGATCTTACACTTATATTTTCTTTTTATCACTCATACCAGCTTATTCCTCATAGTCATAGATATACTAATAACCATGCACATTTATCTCATGCTTTACATAAAGCATGGATACACATAAATACACTATAACAAATATTATTATTTATGTATCTTACATGCATATCATTACATTACATATTCTTATCTCACATGAATTTCATGCCATTTCACACCTAGGTATGTGCACATAAGCCATTCAGCCATTATGCCTCCAATCTATACATAATGCCATTAATCTCAACATACATCATTTTTCATGTCCATATAGGAAATTATACTAATTCATGGACATGCATCATCCATAACACATAAATATGACACACACAGATGCTGACATATACTTATGTAAAATCAACACAAACATACATCATCATTTGGCCATAATGCCATTCAAGGTCCTAAAGCTCCATCTCATACATTCATCTTCTGTACCATATCCATATAGACACATGATATCATTCACATGCGTACATCACATTTCCCATGCATAATGTTCGCATGCATACACATATATGTATGTCCATACTACACATAATATCATATACATAATTCTCATCCATCTAAAATCACAAATGATCTTAGCATGCAGTAATTACATCATTAATCACAATTAATGCCATTCACAAACCTAATTATACATTTATCACATAAACATAATTAATGACATATTATGGCATAATTAGGACATAATTAAATTTCTATAATTTATGTCAATTACACATACCAAAAGAGTTTGAAATGCACTCTCGAGGACTATTTATACCTTGTTGTTCCCTTTATCTTGATTTTTCTTGATTTTCTCAATTGCCCATTATAGATTCGATATGTAAAAATTAGTAAAAAATCATAAAGACACTAAAATGAAAAACTGACTACATAGACTTGACCTTGGGCACCTAGGGAACATGGTAAAAATATCAAACTTTGAAAAATCTTACTTAATCAATCTTGGATTACTATTCATTGAGGTGAAAAATTGAGGTGCAAATGGATATGGAAAAGACATCTAGAGGTTATGGAGGCATACGGGCCTGAGGCTTGAATGGAAGAAAATGGGCCAATATAGAGGTGTGGATGAGCAAAAATGGCTCCTCTTTCCTTGTTAATGACATCAACTAGTTGGCTCATAGAAGGAATGTAACACCTCCTACTGGATTCTCGAAGAAACCCAATAAGCAGTGCACTTCCCGCTAGGTTACCCATCTTTAATTTCCCTCATGGTCATTCGTTTAATTTTCACTTATTATATACTATTTAATTCTATCTGACTCCAAATTCAATTATGTATGTTCCTATAGTCTATTTAGGTTCATACTAACATGTCTATGCTAATACGGGGAAATTTTACATCAGTCAGGTTTTTCCTAAAATCCAGTAGCATAACGGCTGCCCGGGTTACTATCCCAAAATTTTCAACCTGTAAGACACTTCTATAATAGATTCTCACATTTCCTAGACCCTTTGGTCCCCTAAATATTTGCCTAACATCACTAATCTATCAAACAATAATACAGGCCTCAGGCCACAATTAAGAAAACACACACATCAGAGCCTCAAGCTTGAATATCATTCATTATATCAACCAAAAGCCATATATTCACAAAAAGATTAACAACTGGTCAATTACAACATAGTATGTACTTATATAATTACATCATGTGTCCTTTATATACATAACACCCATCTCCCACCTAAGTACATAGAGTGTAAAACTATACAAATGTATATTATCAACCTTTTAAAGAATAACCTTTAAACTTCGCTACACGCCTTACGAGGCTATGTCCTTGTTCTAGTCAGCTACACACCAAAATATGTATGCTGAGTATATAATATACTCAGTGGTTAATTCAAGTATTTAAAACATGTTTAGTAGTTAATCATGTAAAATGAATCAGATTCTTATCTTGTTCTGACTTTCACGTATAACTTAGATTGCTAACATACAAAATTACCAAGTAGCCCCTAAAGGTGTTTCTGTTCATAAATTATCCAATTAATCATTTTAACTCATGTAAATTATAGTTTCAAGATCATTATTACTAATTACATGCATAATCTTTAATAATTACACCAAAAAATATTATCCATGTAAAATTACCAAAATGCCCCTATATTGTATTTTAATGCCACTGGTAAATTATATTGTTCTTATTTAACTTATTTTAACTAGCCCATTTAAAGAGACAATACTAACATACACTAGATTTAGAGGGAAAAACATAGTGTAGTGGTCCACATTCTAGACCCGACTGCTACACCGGCCTAATTAAGCTTTAGCACCTAAGGTGCAAATAACGAGGTGTGGTTTGCCTAGTAGACTGGTTTGTTTAATAGACTAGTGTAGTTGCTCTCTGAGACCTACGTTGCTGCACCAGCAAAAGTTAATACTGGAATTAGGTGGAAGGAGAAAAAGTTTATCTATCCAACAGACTAGTATAGTGGCCCTAATAGGGACTTGTGCTACTGTACCGGCCTTGTCGAAAAAAATAGACAGTGTAGGAGCTATTAAAAATCCCTAAGTTGATCAGTCAACCCATCCAGTGGGTGTCTATCTAATGGGCCATCTAACCTTAATTTGTGTCCATTTCTTTACTGATTAACTTTTTATAATATTATTAAATAAAAAATAGATAGTTATAATTTTTATAGCACCTGATGAAATTTAACTCGGTTTGGTATAGCCATAATAGGTTGTATTAGGTGAATTCTTAGAAATGTTTTCAATGGTGTAATTGCAAATAATTATGGCATATCATGCAAGAATTTATTTCATAAGTGTTTCTTAATTATATGCCATTTACTATCCAGTGGTAATACTAGCTAAAGTAATGGTGATTTTAGGATAGTTATAGGTCATAGCAGCAAGTTTCTAATAAGCTTTCTAGGTTCATTTCTTAGTCTATTTCGAAGCAATTTTCAACCTTTTTCACATTAGATTTATAGGCCATAAGCTAACCAATCATAGGCCATTTACAATGCCAAAATATAGTTTCAAAAGCCACTACATTCAATTATAAGACATAGCCCTCAAGGGCACACAATATGAACATATTTTTCATTTACAAGCCATATCCCTTATAGGCAAATATAAGCCACTTTTCATACCTTATTTCTAGCTAAGTTTTAAGGTAGTTTTCAAGTCATTTTTCATGCCATTTATTGACTACATTTCATGCCATTTTAAGTTATACATAAACTAAGTTCATGCCAAAATAATCTAAACCAACATAGCTCACATAAATATATCATTTTAGGCATACTTATTACATGCATGTTCCATCACTTTCATGCCTATTTACACTAGTGTAGCTCTTAGGTTTAACCATTCTCTAGCCATGTTCATGCATTTCCATGATTTTTATCATACATTCCACCTTGCATCTATAGCTTAAACACAAACATACATATACATGTACACTACCATGCTAATTTACATGACTTACCCATCGCACATGCCTTGGCCACCACTAGGCTTCCATGCTTCTATGCATTAACCAATCTCATTACATGCCATATCATCAATTCATATATTTAAGGCCTAATGTACATGTATTGTCAACCTCAAACACTAATGAGAACCATTACATCAAGCCATACACATTCCCAAGCATGAGACAAGCTCTCGGCCACTCACTCACCTTATGCCTAACATGTAACTTCCAATTAATTTACAAGGAATTCACATTACATACTAACACCCAAAACCATCATAAACACACACATTAAACATCATAACACACAACAAGCATCATAAACACCTCTTAGCTACTAAGTGTTTGACACTAATTCCAATATCTTTTCATCAAATAACCAAGCAATTCACATGCCATTAAGCTATGTACTACCATACCTAAATGTAACTACCTTTCCAAGCTATTTTATCTACTTAATCCATTCATAAACCAAAAGAAAAGCTACTGAATTTTAGGGTCATGAAGTGAATACTTGAATTCACTTACCTCATACTCAAGAAATGGGGATTCCACACTTTAAGCTTCCTAAAACCACACTAGCCTGCCATGGTCCACTTCTCCTTCTTTCTTCAAGCTTCTCTTTGCCTCAATTCACCTCAAAAGCCATTAAAACCAATCCCCATAGATGTTAGGCACCTTGCACCTAATTCCATAGAGAAAATTCAAGAGAAAACCCAAGAAAACATAATAAAGTCACCTTAACTTGCTTGCTAGAATGGCCTTTGACTATCAAACTTTAAGGATTTTTAATTTATTCTTGAAGACTCCTTTTTCTATGATTCCTTTTCCTTCAATTCCCTAACATCCATGAATGAATTTAGGTTAGTAAAATTTCCTAAAATGGGGTGAGGATAATGGTGAAAATGAGGAGTAAAGCTAAAGATGGCATCAGTTTTTGTTGGCAGAAAAGGGAAAGAATTCTTTTTGTTTAAGTGGAAAAGTCCACTTGTTAATCACTTTTGCCACTTGGAATGGGCCTTAGGCCAAATGTTTTGGTGTGGGTGGATTCCACAGCCACCAAAACCATCCCGAAATGGCTCAATTTTTTTTGGCAAACTTTAAAAATTCACCAAAATTCACATGGACCTCAAAAAATTACATTGTTTATTTTAAATTTCATATTTTAATCTCCTTTACATGTTTATAAATATTTGCAGCCAAATTCCATTAATAAGATAGTTTTTAGATTACCTCAATTTATAGTTTTTAGATTACCTCAATTTTCATGCCAACCTAAAAAATTACGTAAATTTGCAAATGACCTCAGAATTCAAAAATTCTTTCACTAATAGACTTAGTGGAATTTTTGAGCTATAGGGTCTAATATTTTCAGGTCCGTTCAGGCACATCCTGGGTTATTCCCGGCCCGTAAAATTTTTATTGCACAAAAAGGTAGCTTATAGTCCGAAATGAATTATTGATTCTGCTAAATTTTTAAATTTTACCTTTTTCATCAATTTAAAGCCCCTTGAAGTTTCATGACCAGTGCCGTTACCTCGGTTTACATGTAAGTGACTTAACACCCTAAGCACACTTCCTGGACATAGTGGCATTATTCACGGAGCCTCAGAACATGGGCATTATAGTTTTTCCCCTCTTAAGAAAATTGCATCCTCGAAATTACTTAGAGCAAACAAGTGAGGATACTAGGCTTTCATTTGTTCTTCTAGCTCCTAAGTAGCTTCTTCAGTATTATGGTATCTCAATAGCACCTTTACTAGTGGTATAGACTTATTCCGCAATTGCTTCACTTCTCGAGTCAAAATCTAAACTAGTTCCTCTGTATAACTTAAATCAGGCTGTACTACAATATTTGACATTGGAATAACATGTGATGGATCCAATCTGTACCTCTTGAGCATAGAAACATGGAAAACATCATGTATCTACTGTAGTATAGGTGGTAATGGCAGCCTGTATGCTAGAGGTCTGACCCTTTCTATAATTTCATAAGGTCTAATAAACCTGGGACTCAATTTCCCCTTTTTCCTGAACTTCGGCACCTTTTTCCATAGAGGAACCTTTAGAAATACTTTCTCACCAACTGCATACTCAATACCTCTCCGTTTTAGGTGAGCATATGATTTCCTTCTCCTACTTCATGCCAACATAAGGAAGTTCTGCATCTTCTACCATACAATGCTTCATATGGGGCCATTCCTAAGCTAGACTGGTAATTTTTATTATAGTCAAACTCTGCCAAAGACAAGTACTGATCCTCATTACCCTTAAGTTTAATAGCACATCCTCGTAACATATCCTCAAGTATCTATATCACCCTCTCTGACTGTTCATCAATCTAAGGATGAAAAGCTGTACTATAGGCCAATCTGGTGCCTAAGGCTTCCTATAGCTTCTTCCAAAATTTAAAAGTGAAGCGAGGATCCTTATCTGAAATAATGGTTACTGGCTCACCATGTAACCTGACTATCTTATCCAAATACAGTATAGCCAACCTTTCTAAGGAATAATCCATTCTAATTAGAATAAAATGAGCTATTTTTGTCAATTTATCAATAATCACCCATGCAGCATCACATTTACCTCTGGTCAAAGTTAAACCCATCAGAAAATCCATGGTCACCTTTTCCTATCTCTATTTTGGTATTACTATAGAATGTAACAATCTAGAAGGAACTTGATGTTCATCTTTCACCTGTTGGCATATTAGACACTTTGCAACATACTCTGCCACATTGCTTTTCATACCAAGTCATTAGTAATGAGACTTCAGGTCTAAATACATTTTTTTGCTCCTAGGATGCATAAAATAAGGAGCTTCATGTGCCTCTTTTAGTATCTGTAACCTCAAGTCATTTGTACTAGGTACACACAACCTATTTTGATAATACATATACCTATCTTCTATCAACTCAAACCCTGTGGCCTTCCCCTCTTTAGCTTTACTTGCCATCTGAACTAGCTATTCATCTTTCATATGATTTTCCTTAATTTGTTGTCTAAAATCTAGCTTCACTTATAACTCAGCTAACATAGCACCTTCTAAACTGTATTGCAACCTAACATTCATAGCTTTTAGAGTCATCATGAAATTCCTACTCAAAGTGTCTACCATGATGTTTTCTTTCCCTAGGGGGTAATCAATTAAGAAGT
>CANXYI010142272.1:0-13686 GCA_948208565.1 Hura crepitans
GTAGATAGAGCCTATCATTCTATTCTTTATGCCATTTTAGATCTAAATTTTAGTCATTCGCCTTCACCCCTTTCTACTCTCAATTTTGGTTTTTGGGGGTGTAGGTGATGAGGCTTAATATTGTGTAGCTGTGGCAAAGAGCCTCAGATAGTCTTTAGAAATATGGCCTTAAGAACCATATTTATAACAGGCCCTTAGTATGGTTCTCTAGTAGATCCCTAAATTTCTCTTACCACAGTGTTCACATTGCACTCTAGGTGCACTCCTGCCAGTGGTTGCTGATGTGCTAGAAGCTTGAGGTTGTTTTTAGGATCCCTATCTAAATTGTTTTACCTTACCATGGCTATATTACTTTGACTGAGTCTGGTCTCCCTTTTATTTTTTTTCGTCACTTCTTGAGTTAAGCTCACTTAGCCTTAGCTAAGGGCCTTTTTCTTTTGGAGGCACTCTTTCCTTTTCTCCTCCAGTATCTCTTCTGCCGTGTAAGCTATTGTTATTAAAAATGAGAACTCACTAATTTTCATCATTACTACCTGTAGCTTAATGTCATTATTTAACCTTTTCTCAAATAGTTTACACTTTTTAGCTTCTGTAGGCATGATCTTTTTTGCATAGCGGCTGAGTCTAGTAAATTCTTTATCATATTCAATGATGGATCTATTATAGACACCTTACCGTTTTTAGGCCTATGATGATAGCTGAATATAGGCTTAAAGCAACATTACAAGCCACTTGGGAACCTAGTCTGCATGAATTAGCATGGTATTGGTCCACTTGGACATAATGCCACTAGGTCTATTCCAGCCCACTTAGACTCTACCAGGCCTAAGGCCTATAGTCTGCCTAGATAAACCGAAGTTCATATCCACACGAACTAACTTAAACCTAGCCCAAAGCCTATGAACTGGTGGGAGAATCCACAGCCTAGGTCCACACGAACTAAGTAGCCTAAGTTCACATGGACTTGTCGAGGGAAAGCTTCCAGGAGTAAGAGCTTCTTATTCAGACTCTGTCTCCCAATCTTAGAAGGATTCTAACTCCTCTAGATGGGAGAGCCGTCCCCTAAACCTATAAATACCCCTCTTAGGTATGAGAAGAGGGGGGCAATTGGAGAAGCCAAAACCCTACTTTTTGAGAGTTTAGGAGATGACTCCAATGCAGGATTTGCACTACTAGACTTTCGCCCACACTTAAATTTCCATTCTTTCTAAAACCTTACACCCTTGTGTTTTTGCTTAAGAGCTTTTCCATAAGGTAAGATCTGAGGCCTCCTACTGTATATTCATTATGCATTTATATTGTTTCATATGGACCCATGATCTCCCATAATTGATTATAAAGTGAGGTGATTCTATGTAATCCTCACATTGACCATAGGAGTAAGTTGCTATTTTGTATTGTTTTATTGCATATAATTGATTCTTGGCATATTGTAAGTATTCTATAATTTTAATCCTAACTACACAAACCTATCTTAATGCATGTTTACATCCACATAGGCTAAATAATTGGTTATATGTGTAAATTGATATCTATGCGGACTATCATTCAACACTATTCTAATAGTATTTTATGTATGGTGTATTGTGTTTGCCATGTTTGACATGTTTATATGTTGTTATATCACATGATTATCATATGAACATTATCAACATGATAGGATTGATATATGGTCCATATGGACTCCCTTTCATAAGGAACGTAGTTCGTATAGATGGTTGTGCTTTGCTTTTATTTGTTCTTTATTTCTAGTCCACATGAACTCCCTTTCATGAGGAACGTAGTTTGTACAGATGATTATGTCTTGTGTGTATGCATGCTACAGTACAGTTCGCATGGACTCCTTCTCATGAGAACCGTAGTCCATATGGACTAATGTCTGTAATCTCTATCCTCATATATATATGTGTATGTTGTCTACCAATAAGCTCATAGCTTTCCCTAGTGATAATTTTAGGCGTGCATCATGATTTATCTATATTCATGTTAGGTAGATTATTACAAGCTTGTTCTTTTTTTAGGTCATCACAAACCATTATATGTTATTTCTAACCTATTCTTTGAGTTGTGTGTAAGTGACCATTCTGGTAAAAGAGGAGGTCTAGATGGACATAATAACCTTTACATGCAGTAGTCCACACGAATAATTATTGGAGCCATATTGAGTCTGCATAGACTTTATGACATACAGATAAGACCTATTATATGCTTTATACTATCTCATTTAGCTTTGTACTTTTTATTTCTTTTGGTCATTTTGGGTTGTAATAGATAGTTTAATAACTTGTTTTACACGTCAAAGCTCAACCTCACATCAATAATTTTTTATCTAATTAATTGGCATTTTCTTAATAAAATGGTTTTGAGCTTTCCTTAATAAAAGTCACATGAAAAATGTATTTTAATAAAGGCTAATCTCTTAGAGATGTGAGTTGGGCAATTACCACTAATTCCTATAGAATTATGGGTAGTTGTCAGGTCGAACAACTATTAAATAAATGACCTAATTTCTAGATGTCAATACATACATACTCTTGTTGTATATTTCAATACTGCAATTTATTACTCTAAGGGAAAAGGTGACATAAATGCTTTAATTGTAATGCATGCTTGCTTGATACGACATTATTAAATGTTAGAATATGAAGGAAGGCATATTATTGTGGTATAAATAAGATATGATTTTGAACCCTTTATGGGCAAAAGATCAGTGGTCCTAGTGTAGAGCTAGGTGGTGACTCCAAACACTCACCACTCTCATCCTTAGTAAAATATAATAAATCCATAGTGGCGACTTAACTAGGGGCTGAGAATTTAAAAATGAAAGTGCCCAAATAATATGTCATCTAATATTCTAATTATTATCAGTCCTATTTATTACACTTTATATAAACTGTGTCCCTTTTACTCTAGATGGTGTTGTGAACCGTGACTCCATTTTTCATTTAAAAATGGGGAATTGCTAGCATATCCATCACTCACAAGCCTCGTACCTTGACTCCACGTGTGCAGCAGGAATAAGGTTGGAAAGTTTCTTTATATGTTTGTCTCTATTGTATCACAAACATGCATTTCATGCATCATCTACACTTTGCATTATTAATCCGTTAATCATCAATCATCTAAACTTTACATTATTAATAAGTTAATCACACATTATTCCTAAACCATTGTTTTGACAACCACCATTGATCCCTTATTCACTGCCCAATGAAAAAGAGTAGGCAAGCACCTTAGTAAGACCAGTGATTTGTTATTAATTCAACCAAAGAGAGGAACCGTGTTTGCTGATGAGTTCATTACCAAATCCATGCTGATGGAGCCTATAAGTGAGATAGAGAAAAAGATAATGGTAGCTTTCACCAATGCCATGCTTGGTTATAGAAAGAAGTAGTTCTGACTTCAACAACCACTCACAAAGGCAAAGAGGTAGTGGGATAAAATAATGACCAGCTTTTGGATGAGGAAATCCACTTGGTCAAAAAGTCATACAATAAGGTCCCTCCACCAAAAGTGGTCGAAGATGATCAAATCAAAAAGCTGAATAAGAAAATAAAGGCCGTGACTAGGCTAGTCACTAGAGGTAAGGATATCAACCCAGATGACATCAGTTTGAGACCCGACTGAACCATGCCTCACAAGTTTAAGATGCTTAACTTGAGCAAATTTAATGGTACAACTGACCTAAGGACGCACTTGAAGTAATATGCTATTGCTATGAGGGCCACTAATCTATCTGAAGAATAGATTGTAAGCCTGTTCAGTATGTCTCTCATGGGAAGGCTCTAGATTAGTACTATTACCAAGAGAAAAGGGTTAAGAAAGATTGGAATGAATTAGCTCGGGCATATAGTAAGCAATACTCCAACAATGCTAGTATTGAAGTGACATTAAAAGATCTAAAGCTCGTGAAGTAAGAGCTTAGTGAAACTTTTTCAGACTAACTAGAAAGATAGAGTGCTAATATAATGAAGATGAGGAACAAGCCTGAGAACATTGACTAGACAAAATGTTCATCAAGAATTCTAATAGTTACATAAAGAGTGCACCTTCAGTTAAAGGTATCATGACCTGGGAGTAATTAAAAGACACAACCATTGATTTTGAAGTAGCCTACCAAAATAAAGGATTTAAGAGATCAAGCAACCCAAACTACTCAAGCAACAATACTAGGGGCATTGCCAAGACAACAAATGTACATGCCGTGCAAGGCAAGCATTATTCAAATTTATACAAGTCATTATCTTAGTGCTTGAAGAAACTTATGAAAGAAGGAAAATTGTAGACAATCCCACCGTAACCATTAAAGGATCCATTGCTTCCTAACTATAGGCATAGCCAATATTGTGGTTACCATCAAAAGACATGCTATTTTACTGATAATTGCAAGCTTCTTAGAAAAGCTATTCAGGACCTTATTAAGTCCAAGCAAATACTAGACCTAGAAGCCAACTCAAACCCATTTCCCAAGCATCAGAATTCTTATCTTCTCAAGTTAGGATTACCTAAAGATGATGTTCTAAAAGACATCTATGGATTTGACCAAGAGATAGTGAGTAATAAGGATCCTGAAGAGGGTAAGAGAGAATCGATTAGAGTTGAGGCAGAAATGGTGGAAAAGATTGAGAGAATGGTCGGATCCTACCTAAGAAGGAAGTAGAAGTCAAAGAAGATAGGAATAATGAAGTGCTTAAATAGTTAAAGAAGACACAATCTTATATTAGTATCTAGGATCTGCTGATGTCATCTCTAGCTCGTCAGCAAAAGGTAGTTGAAGCCCTCAAGCAAGTTGCCATATCCATCACCACTACCCCTGAAGAACCAGTCCAGGTCATGAAGGCCAATAAAATTGGGTTTATAACCTTTTTAGATGAAGACTTACCTCTAGAAAGAAGAGAATATAACTAGCCTCTCTTTATTAAGGCTGAGGTGAATGGGAAAAAGACTGGATGCACTATGGTTGATGATGGTTCTTCATTATATGCATGTCCAGTCAAGATTTTGGTAGGTTTGGGAATAAAGAAAGAAGACTTGGTGCTTTCTAGTATTACCATCAAGGCATATGATGATACAAGACAACAAGCAAAAGGTTCTTTTACAACTAAAGTCTAAGTAGGGCCTATTATTGATAAAGTAAAGTTCATTGTCATTGACATCCCAGCTGTAATTTTAGTTTTACTGGGAAGACCTGGTTTCACAAGCTTAGAGGAGTCCCCTCCACATTACATCAAATGATCAAATTCCCCTATAAAGGAAACATTATCATGATTAAAGCTAAGATCAATCATGTAGTATCCATGTTGGCCACTGTAAACCAGCCTTTTAATGGGTTTCATGTTGTTAGAATATATGAAGATTATATAGACCCTACAGTGTCTAAAATCATAAAAAAGATGAACTTTTTCCCAAGCGTTAGTTTAGGCAAGAATCTTCAAGGGATAATTTAGCCTCTATAGCTCAAAAGCCAGAAGGATACAAAAGGGTTAGGATATAACCCAAGCTTAGGAAGCAACTCAAAGAAAGGGAACAACTAGGGGAATTACTTTATGAAGTAGAAGAATATAAAGTATGATGGGACTCCAAAACCTACAGTAGTGCATGGTTGTTACAAGCTTGGATTTGAGATCTTTACAGACATCATAAACTGGCAATTAAGTGATTTAAAGCAGACTCAATGGATAGAAGAAGTCTTTTTAATAGCCACAGTTGTTGAAGAAATCTACGCAGCTCCACTTGAAGATGTGCCTGACATATATAGTGACTTACTTATTGATCAATTATATTTGTCTGACCTTTTTGAGGTGAACAATTTTCTTTCCAATAAAATGAACAAAGAGTTTGCTTATTTTTGTGATGTTTTTCCTAATGGTAGTATACATCCAAATGATCATTACATGAGCATTTTTGACATTAACTATATTAAAACTAACCCATCAAATTTTGGTAGAAACAAACATCCTAAAAATATATTAATTATCCATGATATTACTACCAAAGAAAGAGTAAAATTTGAGAGATTATTAAAAAATTATGAAAAAATCTTTACTTAGAAATATGAGGACATGCCCAGGATTGATCGAGAAGTAGCTGAGCATGCTATCTTAACTTATGATCACATTGCTCTAGTGCATTAAAAGCTTAGAAGGATAAGACTAGAATGGGTAGAAAATGTTAAGGAAGAAGTCATCAAGCTACTCGAAGCTAAGTTTATTGAGGAGATAGTTTTTCTTACTTGGTTAGCCAACATTATCCCTATGCCAAAGAAGGATGGAAGGGTTAGGATATGTGGAATATAGAGACCTGAGCAAGGTATGCCCTAAGGATGATTTCCTTTTACCTCATATCAACGTATTGGTGGATAGTGCAGCCATGTATTCCTTTGTTGACAGATTCTAAAGGTATAACTAGATCTTTATAAGGGTGATAGACAAATGTAAGATGGCTTTTATAATAGAATGGGGGAATGTCTTGCTATAAGGTAATTCTTTTTGGACTAAAAAATACAGGGGCAACCTACCAATGAATAGCTTTCAAACTCTTCCATGACATGATGCACAAAGAAGTAGAAGTCTATGTGAATGACATTATGGTAAAGTCCATAAAAAGAGGACATTTTGAAGTACTAGAAAAGTTCTTCCAATGGTTAGACCAATTCAATATAGGACTTAACCCTAAGAAGTGCATCTTCAAAGTTACATCAGGTAAGCTATTCGGATTCATGGCCAGTAAGAATAGGATTGAAGTGGATCCAGATAAGGTGAAAGAAATCTTAGAAATGCCTGTCCCTCGAATAAAAAAAGAGGTTAGAGCATTCTTTGGCAAACTATAATACATCAGCAGGTTCATAGCCAAACTCATATATATTTGTGAACCTATATTTAAGCTCATATAAAAAGGACAACCAAGCGAATGGAATGAGGATTGCCAAAAAGCCTTTAAAATTATCAAGTAGTACCTAACCAAGCCACCTATCTTAAAACCACCCAAACCAGGAAAATCCTTAATCCTATACCTTACAGTAGAAGAAACCTTCATAGGGGCTATCATTGCATAAGCGAATAAAGCTAGAGTGGACTATGCAATATACTACTTGAGTAAGAAATTGCTCCTATACGAGTAAAAGTATGCAGAAAGTCGAAAAGATATGCTTGAGAGTAATTTGGGTGTCAAAAAGTTATGTCATTACTTTCAATCTTACAAAGTAGAGGCAGTAGCTAGACATAATCCTCTGAGGTACCTATAAACTGCACTTTCCCTAGTAGGTAAAATGGGTTGATGGATCTTATTACTACAAGAGTTTGACATCTTCTACATAACCAAAAAAAATAATCAAAGGCTGAGAAGTGGCAAACTTTTTAGCTTAATAGTTGATCGAGGGAAAGAAAGAAGAATTCAACTTTTTAGATGAGTACTAAGGGGCAATATCTCAAGAAGGATGGAAAGTGTTCTTTGATAGGGTAGTAATTTAAAAAAGAGTAGGTGATGGCTACTAATCATCAATCTAAAAGGTGAACATGTTTTCTTTGCTAGGAAATTGGAATTCTAAGCAACCAATAATGTCATCGAGTATGAAAAATGCATCTATGGCCTTGAAACCTTATTTCAAATAGGGGCAAAGACAATCGATGTATATGGGGACTCTATGTTGGTGACACAAGAAGTCAATGGCGAGTGGGAGGTTAAGGATAAAAATTTAAGCATATATGTCAGAATCTCATAGATTTGTCTGAGGCATTCAATAGATGCACCTTTCATCATATCCTTAGGGAATATAACCAAGTAGTAGATACTTTGCCCACCCTAATGTCAGTATTAGATCTCACCAAGAAGGACTTACCAAGACCCATGTACTTTGCTAAGTTAAGGTTCCCAACCTACACTGGCATAATAAGCACTACAACAGAGGAAACCAATAATGCCTTGCCTTGGTATCATGACATTTAAACATACTTGGAAATCAGAGAATACCTAAAACATGCAGCTAAAAAAGATAAGAAGGTTTTGCAAAAGTTATCTGCTCAGTTCATTTTTTTCAAAGGGATGCTATATAAAAAGCATTTTAATGGTGTACAACTCAGATGCATTAATGAAATAGAAGCCTAGAAGAGACTAGTAGAGGTGCATGAAAGAGTATGCGGCCCATACATGAATAGGAGGAACTTTGAGAAGAAGATACTGAGACTGGGATACTACTGGCTGACCATGGAAATAGATTATTGTAGCTTCATTAAGAAATTCCATAAATGCTAGATTTATGCCAATCTAAGTCATCTACCACCCACTGAACTGACCAATTTATCTTCTCTATGGCTATTTTCTATATGGGGTATTAACATAATTAGAGAGATTAGGCCATCCACTATAAAAGGCCATAAGTACATAGTGGTATTAATTGACTACTTCTCAAAATAGGTAGAAGCTGAATCTTTCAATAAATTAAAGGCAATGTAAATGGCTAAATTTATTAAAAGAAATATCATCCATATGCATGGGTTACCACAACAAGTTATCTTAGATAATGGGGTATAGTTTCAAGGTGAGACTAAACAGCTTTTGCGACCATAAATCCTCTCCTTATAGACCTTAAGCCAACAATGCAGTAGAGGCGGCTACTAAAAATGTCAAGAAAATTTTGTAGCAAATGATGGTCACCTATAGAGATTAGGTAGAGATGTTACCATTTAGACTCTAGGGCTATAGAACAACTATCAGGACATCTAAAAATGCTACACCTTACTCGTTAGTATATAAGATGGAAGTAGCGCTACCGGTTGAAATTGAGATTCCTTCACTAAGGGTTGTCTTAGAAGTAAAGGTGTCAGAAGCTGAATGGGAAAGGGGTAGATATGAACAACTAGTTTTGGTTAATAAAAAGAGGCTCAAGGCTCTCTATCACATGCAATTATACCAAAGAAAGATTGCCAGAGCTTATAACAAGAAAGTTAAACCCAACCTTATCTAAAAAGGCGATCTTGTCTTGAAGTAGACTAAACCTTTACTAACAGATCACAGAGGGAAGTTTAAGCCTAATTGGGAAGGCCTATACATGGTGAAGAAGATGATTAAGCATAAAGGTGTCAAGATCTCAGATTTAGTAGATAATGAATTCTCAAAGCCTGTCAATCTAGACAAGCTAAATAAATATTTTTGCTAGAATCATAATAAAAAAATAAAAAAATAAAAAGGAGTCCATTAAGTTGAAAACCCTAAAAGGGGCAACTTAGGCAAAAGTTAGGACACCACAATAAGGTGAAAACCTAAAAATAGGAATTCATGCAAAAATTAAGGGATTAAAGAGAAATTGTCCAATCAAGAAAACCTGTGAAGGCTGATTGGTAACAGTAGTATTATCAAAGGGTAACTAATATATTTGCCAAGATTAAGCAATTTAGTTTCAAATGCAATTAATGGTAAAAGTGCTTGGTCATGATAATTGGCATGCAAACTTCCATTTAGTGAGAAATGTCATACAAATAATTGAACTTTAAAAGTCTAGATACATATTTTCTTTTTAGATGTAGAAGTTGTATCTTCACTCTTCCTCCTTAATACTAATGTCTTATTGTCTCTCGATGTACTAATAATCTAATCTTTGTAATTGTCATTTATACTTATATTACAAGCCTTATGATTAGGCACATCTTTCATCATAATGCAACATTTCCATAAGTTGGGAAAAGAGTGCAATAAATGTTGTGTCAGATATCCACCTTGGAAGCCTAAAGCTTTAGAAAGGACTCACAACATCAAGCTAAACTGTCGTTGAATCTGATAGGGGATGTAAATTGCTGTATGCCTTAACCTAATCAAAGGAATACAACAGAATGACAAGACAAGGAGAAATAAGTGATTTTCCACCAAGGACACATTCATCGAATTTCAGTAATATCATTGAGCCATGCAATCCACTGCTCACATGTGTCAAGTTTTCTCTCGAGTCTTTTTTCATAATAATGACTTGGGGCATACCTAATCTAAAGCTTCTCAGAAGGAGGCACAAATAGCTTTAGCTTCTTCTATAACTAGATCTAAAAAAAGAAAGAAAAAATCCATTAGGTAGGAAAATCTGAAAAGGACCACCTAAGCAAAAATTAGGCAAACCCACTAGTGCAAAAACCCTTATGAGCATGCTAGGGAAAAGTTAGGGTTAATAAATAATAAGATGGTTAAGGAAAAACCCAAATGGGCTCTCTAAACAAACTTGTAAGAGTAGTGGACTTCTAAAGGATTATAGCCTAAAAAGATTTTAGTCAGAATTTGAAGGGCTTTGTAATCACAAAACTTATCCTCTAAAGCGATCGTTAACAACTCATAAAGAATGCATAACAACATGCATTTTGCCCATTCCATAGAATGAAGGAGGAGTCAACCAGCAAAATCAAGAACTGTCTACAAAGAAATTAGACTTACCCCTAGGATTATCTTTTGAGCCACCAAAGGAAAAACTCCCAAGGCAAGTACAATATCCATGGGTAATGATCTTTAAAATGTGGGACAGCCAAAGGAACATCTAAAGCAACATTGAAATTCATGATGGGAGTAAATTCCTCAAGGGTAGGGGCAATCTTATAATGATTAAAGAAAAATATATGGAAGATGGGATCCTAATAGCGCATAGCAGCATACAGGAAATTATAGTCTATCCTCACTTTTTTGAAGAACCTAAGAGTAGAAAATAGGGCAAGAATAGGCAAAGTCCAAGCGACCTTTCAATCTAAGATCTAGGACAACTGTTGACCAAAAGAGAGAGACATAATGAACATGCCATAAATAACAAAGAAGGTAGTGGTATTTATGGACCCCAAGTTATTTCATTCTTATTCTTACAAGGAAATGGAATCCAAAAAATGTGAGGGCATCAGTATAGACCTCAATATGATCGAAGCTAATGTCATGGTTTACACAGACCACAAGATAAATTTATAGACTCAAAACCATGCACAAAAACCATATCCACATGGACCATGGTAGAAGTGTTTGCATGGACCAAATCTTAGGAGTATTGAAGCCTTGTCACAAAATGAAGCAGCTGGACCTTTAATTCTAAATTTAAGGAGCAAGAAACTTTAAAGCTTTACATCGGTCCTTGCTGGATGAGTTAAGCATTATATGCTGATTGATCTTTAGTGGGTTCTAGACATCTTGCCATACTGTGTGATACTATGACCTATTGTGGTCATTTGGTGGCAATCACCCAACATGGTATTAAACAAAATGACACTAGACCATTGATGAGATACTTATTTAAGGACACTGTAGACATTCTCCTTGATATGGCTATGTATGATGAAAAGATACTTAAGATGGGTCATTGAAAATATAATGCTTGGTCTTGCACTAATTGGTATAGGAAACTGTGTCCCGTATATCAATGATGAAATGTTGAAGAAGGCCATTGAGCTTCAACTCCCTAGTTACATGGATGGTCAGAAACTCCTTACCATGAGAGATGTCATGTAAATGAAGGAGATGTTTTGTAAGAATGATGCATTTTATTGTAAAGTTTTCATGTATATCAATTCTTGTGCATTTATATGTAAAGATGCAAAATATGTTTAAAACAAAAGAATGTATATCCTATATTCAAGTGTTGTAAATGTTGTATATATAAAAATAAAGGATTTATTAACAAAAAGAAAAGGTAGGGCTACCATCCTCTTCACTCTCACACTTTGTGTCCACTTCATTGGAAGAGAGCACTAACTTCTCAAAAATCTTCAATGCCCTTAGCTTCTTTCGGGTCATATAAAGAGCAGTTACCCTCCTTGTCAGCTCATTTTGTAAAAGAATAAGAGATCAGTGCATTTTCATACATCATGCATACTATATACACATGTACACTTAAATTAACTAATGTAGGAAAATACTTATTATGAGAACTTGGTTCTCATTTACCATGGCTTGCCTGAAAGCCTCGACTATTTGAGTAGTTCTCTCCATAGGAGCCCTCTTAACCTGTCAAAACCAAGATAAGAAGTGTTACATAGAATTAAGCTGACACATTGATCAATGAAAGTTAAAAAGACCTTACCAGTATGGCATTCTCTAGTTCGAAAGGCACTAGCCAATTATTCTCAATGCGAAGGTGAGCAGAGGACAACTCCTTATCCATGCCATATTACATATAGCTCAATCTCGGGCATATCAGTTAAAGTTCCTATAACCTCACCTGGCCACAATGACTAATCAACAATTAGACTAGAGGCTCCACTTTTAGTAGTACGTGTAGGAGGAGGTGAAAATTAAGGACCATGAGGACTAGGTGTAACACCCCCTATCCAATCCGTTGTCAGAATGCATGAAGGATGTCACTTCTCAGAGATCACCCATCCTAGAATTTATGTGGCCTATTTTCATTTAACTTTTATTAAGACTGGCATTTATTTATATCTACTAACCCGTTCAGTCTATCCATGATATGGATGATATTAAACCAATCATGTCTTATTCCATCCTAGGTAAATTTAGAAATATCAAACTTATAGGCTCCTGTATAAGCTTATCCTGGTATATTTAAAATAGTACTATGAATATCAGGTTACGTACATCCCAAGTTATTACCATAGCCTTGTAATGCATGAGTGCTACTAATATATTTACTTGAACATTATACCAATGAAGGTATCATTACTTGAGAAGACTTCTGCTACATTACTGGTTACATCCACCCTACTTATTACTATCTAATACTATGTATTAGAGCAACCGATATGCTGAGTATAAACTCAGCGGTGAATTTAGTGGAACATGCATTATATCACACACATATACATCACATGCAAGTTACATTCCTTAATCATGTAATATTATTCTATTTTTAACTCGGGTGTATACATATATTTCATGTCTATCTAGTCAAGTCTTCCCGTTTACCTACAGTTATGATGGTTATAACATGTGTACATATTTAATTACACTTCACTTTAGTCAAGTTGATTTGCTTATGATATTTTGCCTATTTTTGTCCCCTTTGATATTCTATTCAATATTAGTGATTGCTATTGAAATTCTCCTTAAAGAGTTATTTTTTTATTCTCATTTACCTTGGCATTTTTATATACACCTTATTAAGATTTTTACCTTTGTCAGACAATTATAACTATATTGTACTTATTTTTGCTAGTTACATATTTTTAGGTTCAACTAATAATGTCATTCACATATCACTACTTTATTGTTGTCATTGCTTATCCATCTCATGTCTCAATTTATCATACAGTCATATTGTAGTCAAGATCTCACATCAAAATTGCAGTCAAACTAATTATTCCACGTTTTAGTTACTAATGTCAGGTTATCACTGCATAATAGAGTATTAACATCCATTTTATTTCCCAAGGCCCATACCCAAAAGTCAACTCTTTAAACACTGGATAACGGGATCCACATCATACAATAGTCCATATTCTAGACCTCAACATCTATATACACCATCCACTCTATAACAAGGATCATTTCATGAGAACCTCCTAAATCGAAGTGGCAGAGATCAACTTTGATGGACCTCTCACCAATAGTAGGGATCAGCCTCATGGTACCTCCCAAATCCCAATCATACAATCTAGTGGATAGCAAGGATCAGTCTCATGGGACCTCCTAAATCCATAATAAAATGGGCAAGCAAGCATCATCTCATGTGGGCCTCCTAATACTCGAGTGTGTAAGGTTCACTAATAAAACCTTTAC
>CANXYI010142325.1:0-16123 GCA_948208565.1 Hura crepitans
TTTAGATTATGCTATTTTTGGGTCAATCCGCACACATTCTGACCATTTTACAACTCGATGAAAACTTAAGTCACTATTCACTAGTTCACGACATGAAAAATTTTAGTGGTTAAGTGATTGGTGCTAATAACTTCATTTTCATCTTTATTCTACCTATATTAGTTTTTTTGATTAGTACTCCCCCTCGACCACCTTAGTATGGCCCGATTGCTTAGAAAACACTATTTATGCCTTGAGAAGTACTATTCATGAAATTGGAGTTTTTGGGCATTACAATTAGGGTTACTAGACAACCTCATACTGGTGTAACAATAGTAAGGTCCAATAGGGCTATTGTATAATCCCATACTAGTGCAGCAGATGTAAGATCCATTAGGTTCATTACACATTTATCCATGCTAGTGCAATAGTAATAGTAAAGTCTAGTAGGGCTACTGCATATATACTCATGCTGGTACAGTAGACATAAGTCCAAAATGTGGGCCATTGCACATCTGATGAGACCTTTATGGTCGATATCCTATTATCTAGTATTGGGATTATTGTCTATCAAGTATAGGCTAAAGTAAGTAAATATTAAGTTAAAAGGTAATTAAACATCATAAAGACAACTTAATATGTACATAAAAATTCAAGATAAATTTATGAAATAGATTGTAGGTAATGGAACTATATCAATTGCATATACTTATGATATATTATGAATGTTATATATGAATTGTATTATCATCATAAATGTCCCATGGATATGTTGTTAAACTCACCACTAAGCTACAAGTTTGACACGTAGATCATAATTATTTAAAAGAGTACCTGTACCTAAATAGAGAAAGGGAATATAGAAACTATAACTACGTGAATAAGAAGAATACATTTAAAAATGATTAAAAAGGGATATAAAGAATATAAGTATACTAATAAGAAGATTCAAAACAAGTAAATGGATATAGAAATTTAATATACAAAATTCAATAAGGGAGTCACAATATAGCAAGAATAACATATGTTAGTTATCATATGGTAGATGAATTAAAGTGTAAGGTAAGAGGCAATAAGGAGTAAAACTATTATGTAAACTGTAAATAAGAAGTTAAAAGAAGGCTAAAAGATAAGTAGGTGTAGAAGAATTTCATAAGATAGCACAGTAAGATAAAGTAATAGTCAACTATATTCACATTATTGATTGTAATAGATAATGCAGTGAATCCTAATATAATGGGTTACAAGAACAATAGTAACCATTAGAATAGAATATATGTATATAAGAGCATAGTCATAGGAAGACAAAAAGATAACTAAAGATTTAATCAAAATTACATATAGAAAAGTAATTGGTAGTGCCAATTACAAGTTTGATAATATTAGAATATGCCACTGAGCAATTTTGCTCAGTGCATTAGCTTTTTGCTAATACGTAGGTTAATGATCGAGCAGGACAAAGTAGCAGATCGAGTCCCACCTCTAATAAGAACATGCAGACTAGAGATACAGGTAAAAAGAGTCCATCACGAGCATTATTCACTTCCTAAAGTGTCCTTGCATTATTAATAAGTAATTGTTACATAGAATCACATATATTTGATTAGTAACTTCAGATTAATAGTATATGAATAGAATTATGTAAATGACAGTTGTATTAAATGATTCCCAAATATTAATAAAATTGTTAATATGTCTATATATGTGTTATTTAAATGTGATGTATATGGCTAATATAATTTCAAAGAATTTGAAGTGGGCTATAAATTGAGATAAATGATTACACTAAGATAACTAAATAAAGAGTACAAATGACATGATAGAGGAACGGTAACCAAAACGGTTATGTGACATACTATACCTAAATTGATTTGTCTATTAGGTATAAGGGTGTTACACCAAATGAGGTATAGAGTACTCATCATATGGGAATACATTATATGATAAAAAAATGAGCTCATAAAGTTAAATAAACATAATTGTTAAAATGGTTCCATAACTAGTGTGCCAGTCTGCCTAGACTCATCGACTATGACAAGTTTACTAGGGTAATTATTTTTTCCACTTAATCATTGACAATTAGATCATCCTTTTAACTCATAGTGTCACATTGTTATTTATATTTAGTTACTCGAGCATGAACTCTTTATATAATTATGAATTTCAAATAACTATAATATCCATTACTTAAATTCTTGCATTTCACCCTGCAAGGTGCCCCTACTTCACTTATTTCAAAGAACACTTATACATAGTTCATTATATATAACTTAAGTGTATGTTCTATACACACTTATCATAATTCAAAAACAAGTATTTAACTTATAAAACCTTCATTCAATATTTGATAAACATATAATATCTTATGTATAGACTCAAGCAAGTATACATGTTAAATCTATTAAGTGTAACTAGACAATATGAACATTTTATATTATAGTTATGTATTTCCATTTCACCCTTAGTATTTATACATTAATTAAGCAACATATATATATAGTACATATACATACCCTCAAATAGAAGGCTTATATGCATATGAATATGTTATGTTTATTAATTTTGGCCAAGAAGAGAATTTTATATAACTTTTTACTTATTTCCCTTAATACCATAGATAAAAATATCTCTAGACATTCCATATCACTTTTATTCCATTGTATTTCCATAACTCTACCCAAATACACATCTATGAATTATGGCTATCATTAAAAGACATATAGCTATAGTAAAAAATTGCATATATCATCATATACATGTTTTTATATGTACATTCACATTGTATTCATAAGTTTAATCTAAGGAATTAGTTATTACTCTAAGTGAAAACTTTCAATCATAATGATTAATTTACAAATCCTTATTTCTAGTTGACAACTCAACTCACTAATTGACATTATTTCCTTTATTAAGCTCATAGCATAATCTGAATTTAAGAAAATTCAAAGATTTCATATGAGTTCCATATCACACTAAAATCAGCTTATCATTGTAATTCACATCATACTTTTCCTTCTATACAAAATAAACATAAATATATACTTTTATTTAACACATAAACATCTTTTTTAAATTTATTATTCCATGTTATGTTTTACATATTAAACAAAATGAAAGAAATCCACATTCTCATTTCCTTCTATGCATTTTTATTCACTTAAACAATTTTTATACTATTACATGAAAAATTCAAAATAGTCTCTCTAATCCTCTAATGTATACCATTTGGCTAAGATGAGATTTCATCTATAAGTCCTTTATTTTTATACTTTAACCATCATAAATCTTTTAACACACTTTAATACAATAGTTGAAAACCATATATCTAAAATTCATCCTTATGCTAAAAATCACACTTGCACATTGATGCATAAATTAAAATTTTAACCATATAATATACTTACCTTATGCAAGTTTTAAAACTCTTCATATGGTATCTAATTACACGTGAAGCCGTTCAATTTCACTTTTCCATCATCTATACTTCTCTAACTAGACTTTTATATTCAATTTCTTCATAGAAAACCCATAAAATTAAATATCAATATATAATCTCAAATTGACTTTACATTAATGCAATTAATATCCTTTAATGCCATTAAAAGTAATTAAAACTCAAAAATAATTCATATATATCTTCGTGGTTACTATTATCCACCATCTAAAAGCTTTGTCTCTCTAAAAATAAGCCCTTAATTCAAATTTATAGGTAGAATAAATGATTAGAGGTTATGAGTTTTTGATTTATAGTGGTAAATATGGGTTTCATGGAGTGGAATCAAGAAAAAAATTGGGTTTGGCCATGAAGGAAGTTTTAGCCACAAGGGAAAGAAAAGGGAAGGAAGGAGATGGAGGAAAAATGAAATTCTTGACCAAGACTCTAAATTTTATAGGTTATAAACGGATGGCTAGGATGCATTCACTTAAAAAGATCAAAGGTTATAGAAAATCTAATATAAATCCAAATTTTTTCTTTTTCTTACCCCATTAAAATTCTTTTGAGTGCTTAAAAATAAAATTCAAAGTTCTTTTTACTCATAAGAAGTTCCTGATAATTTATCGAGCATGGCAAACTTTGATTTTCAAGTTACTTCGAACAAAACTGTTGAAAAAAGTGTTTTATTAAAGGTTTACTATTCACTTCATCCAACTTTCCAAATTTACTTTCAAAATTCCTTAATTTTTCATAAGGAATCTTTATTCCATAATTTAAAATCCCTAAAAACTCCGTTAGTTACATTAAGTATTGTCCTTTATGTCAACTTTGTTGAAACTGCCGCAAAATGGACAAAATCTTTTTGTTAAAATAATATTCATTAATATACTTATTATCTTCCGTTGACTATCCAAATGACCTTATTTTTAATTTAAAATTGACCCATGACCTTTTTATAACATATACTATTCATATTTTGAGAGATAATATTCATAGCCCGGGAGTACTATTCATGACTTGGGATTTTCGGGTTGTTACAAGAAAGCACGGTTGTTGCTTGAAATGTAAGAAATATTATTAATTGTTTTATGTGTTCTAGTTACCAAATGGTACATGTTAGAGGTATAAAGATGTTGTATTAGATTGTCCATCTATTTATATATGAAAAGTACTTATGTGAGCATAAATGCATGAATAGATTTTGAGTACATGCCCTCTAAAATGGAATTCTTATATTTTCACCTAATATGTAACAATTTGGGAAGATATTTGTATTCTAAGAAAACAAGAATAGAGGAAGTTTGTGCCTTTCAACAAAGAAGAATAAAAGAAGAGTTTAAGTGTCCATTAAAATTGCCACTCCTTAATTTAGCCTTTTTTATTTGAGTACTTAGAAGTGGATAGGTAGAGTTTTTGAGTATGTTATAACTTAATGAAATTGATTATGGCATTTGTAATTGATGATGAAAAATGTGGAAACATATAGTTAGATGCTAAGAAAAGGGAGTTTTGTTTAGTTGATCTATTATGGCCAAACATGTATGCTTGGAGTGCAAGAAGAATTCATTTAGTTTCTTATGTGCAAATGCTTAAAATAAAATTTGGAATATAATTAATGACAAAGAAATTACCTATTTGGGAACTTGGATAAATCTGGACAGTGTTATATATTTTTGGGTAAAAACATGATTGCTAGAGGAATATAGTGATTTCTATTTTTTTTACATGCCTAAAATGAATCCTAATATATATAAATTATGATTAACACAAAAGTAAATTATAATTAGAGGGTAAATGTTATGCTTTATATGAAGAAGTACCTTTTGAATAATTTAATATAAGTGTATTGATAAATGAATACAAGTTTGAACATGAAAATGAGTTGTAAAGCAAATGTCATTAATAAAAATAAAAATGCAAGTGTAGACACCTTACCCTTGACCTATGATGATAGCTAGAGATAGACTCTTAGGCATAGCACAAAGCCTTTAAGAGGTAGGTCCACATAGACCTATTAAACTATGTCCACACGGACCTATTAAACTATATCTGTATGGACTAACTATGTAAACCAAGCCAAAATCCAGCCCACGAAGCTTATGGGCCAGGATACCAAAAGTTTAGTCCGTGCAAACTAGTATGAACAAGTCTGCATGGACTTACTGATGGAAGAAGCCTTTTCGGAGGTAGAATTCTTCCTATTCAATCCAGGAGCTAGAATCCCATTAGGATTGGAACTCCTTTCTACATGAAAATAGAATACCTAAAAAGACCTAAGTATATATACTTTTCTTTAACCAAAGAGAAAAAAGGCTGAAAATTATTATCTTGCTAACCACACTCAAAAAGCAGAGAGCATCCAAAAAACTATTAGAGCTTGATCCAAAGTCAATTCAAATCATCCTCTTTTGAAACCTTGAGATTTTTGTGCTATCACTTGAAGAGAATTCTTGTTTAGGTAATATCTGAGGTCTATTGTGTGTTTATTGCTATTTTATAAGCCTATGATCTCTAAAATCGACATATAAATGAGGTGATACATTGTTATCCCCATTTAAATTCATAATGAGTAAGCCATTATAATGATATGTATGATGTAGAATTAATTCTTACAGTCAATATTAAGCATGTTATATTGTGTTAGTAATCATTAAATGAGTCTAATTATATGTATGGCAAAGTTTGCAATGACTTAGATCCTTTAGGCATAGGTATGGTAAGTTGGTCCACACAACTTTATTTTCCTTATGCAAACATGACAAGTTAGTCTACGTGGACTTATATCCAGTGAGCATGATTCTATATTTTAAGTATCTTGTTATATGCTAATTGGTGATTTTGAGTTATTTTGCTTGAATGTTGATGTTGTGTGTGAAAGCATGTATATATGTGTATGGGATTAATAAATAGTCTGTATGAACTCCCTATCATGAGGGTTGTAGTCTGTACGGACCTATAGATGATGAATTGTATGATAGTCCTTTAGAGTATGCTTTGCTTATATAATCGATTGTTTTTGATCCACATGCCTTAAATATGTTCATATTCGATTTATTATATGTTAATGTTCATATGAACTTGATTTAATGTAGTTTGACTTTGTTGTTCTTTGAGTTGTTGACTGGACTTGCTTGATAGATCGAGAGTTAGGATGGATATGATCTATCCTTAGAGATAGTCTGCACGGACTAAGATTAGACCTTCAGACTATCCACACGGACCAAGAGACATAAAAGCAGGACCATTTTAGTACTATAATCTATTCTTTTTGGTTACATACTTATTGTGTATTTTAGCTTGTTTTGGGGTTGTAATAGCTAGTAAATAACTTATTTTACACGTTAAACCTTAACTCCACATCAAAATGGTTTTCTACATAATTAATTAGCATTTTCTAATAAAATGGATTTAGGTTTTCCTTAATCAAAAGTCACATAAAAAATGCATTTCAATAAAGGCCAATCTCCTAGTAATGGGAGTTGGGCAATTACCATCAATTCCTATGTAATAACAGGTAGTTGTCAGGTCAATTAACAACTAATGAATGACCCATTTTCTAGATTTACAGATATATTTGTTATATTCTTTAATAACACAATTTACTTCCTTTGTATGAAAAGGTGACATAACTATTCTTAAAAATAATGCATGCTTGATTGATAAGGGACTAATAAATATTACAATATACATGGACAATATATTATAAGGGCATAAATAAGATCTAAAATTCTGAACCTTTCTGGTATAGAAGATTAGAGGTCCTAGTGTAGAGGCCAGGTGGTGACTCTACTAACCATTCTCATCCCCGATAAAATATCATAATCTCTACAGTGGCAACTTTACTAGGGACTAAGAAATTTTAATCTGAAAGTGCCCAAATAATATGTCATCCAAATATTCTAATCTTTATTAGTCTCATACATTACACTTCTTTTAAACTATGTCCCTATTACCTTAGATGTTGTTGTGAACCATGACTCTATTTTTCACTCAAGAATGGAGAAGTGCTAGCATATCCATCACTCACAAGCCTTGTACCTTTAGGTATATACAAAGGTAAACTAATCGGTCACTATTATCATTAATTAGAAAAACCCATTAGGAGGGACCTCTACTTATGGGAGCTAATAAGCCTTTTTAACCAAACCACTAGCCTATATAGTCAAGCTTAGCAACTTCCCTTAGGTTATATGACCATAAGTATTTGCAATTGCATTTTTGATTACTATATGGGCCTATTACATTTAATCTTATTTAAAGTAGGGGCAAGCCTATTATGCCTTTTGTCTGGGATGGGCCCACCCTAATTTCACATCAAATAAGACATAAATGTCTTAAGGCTGCCATTCTTGCTTGCGCTTTAAATACAAGAGGTTATTGGGCCTAACTAAGCCTATGTTCGAACCTATATATCCCCTGATGATGCTTAGGTAAGCCCACCTAAGAAAGATAGCTAAGACCACGTGTGTGGATGAAATAAGGTTGGAAGGACTATTGCATGTGTTTGTCTTTTGCTGCATCATAAACATGCATTGCATATCAAGCATCATTTGCATTTCACATTATTTATACTATACATGCATCATGTCTAACCTTTTATTTTATCTAACCACTATTGATCCTTCATTTACTACATAGTGAAAAAAAGTAGGCAAGTGCCTCAGTAGAGTTAGCATAGAAGTACCTGTACAACCTAAGTGAGGAACCATGTCTTCTGACTAGTACATGACCAGGGCTATGTTTATGGAGGCAATGGTTAAGATGGAGAGAAGAATGATGGCGCTGGTTGCTAATGCTCTGTCTCAAGTGCAAAATCCATAAGAGGTAGGACAGACCTTGGGTACCAATAAGGGGAAAAAAATAGCTGAAGAACCTAAAAACGACTAGTCATCAGATGATAAAGTGCTGTAGGTAGTAAAAACTTATAACAGGGTACCTCCTCTAAGGCGACAAAAAATGACCAGCTAAAAAAGTTGAATGAGAAGATGGAGGCCATGTCCAGATTGGTAATTGGGGGTAGAGACATTAACCTAGATGACATCAGTCTAAGGCTTGATCACTCTATGCCTCATAAGTTCAAGATGCCTAACTTGGCTAAAATAGTATGCAATAGCCATGAGAGCCACCTATCTAATAGAAAAGCAAATCATGAGCCTATTCAGCGTGTCTCTTACAGGCCAAGCTCTTGATTGGTATCATTACCTAGAGAGAAGGGTCAAAAAAATAGAATAAGTTGGCAAGGGCATTTAACAAGTAATATGCTAATAATGCCAGTGTTGAAATCACCTTGAAGGATCTGGAATTGATAAAGTAGAAGCCTAATGAAAGTTTTTCTAACTATTTACAGAGGCGGAGAGAGAAGATCCTAAAGATAAGGAATAAGCTAAAAGATATCAACCAGATTAAGATGCTCATTAGAAATGCCAATAACTATATGAACAATAGGCTTACTGCTAAGGGCATTACTACATGGGAATAATTGAAGGACATTGCTATTAACCTTGAAGTTGGGTATCAAAACAAGGGTTACAAGAGATTAAACAATAACCCCACTTTTGCAAGTGGTAATGATGGAACTTTTACCAAGACTACTGAGGTGCATGCAGTTCAAGGCTGTAGGTACTCAAACTTGGGTAAGTCCTTGTCATGGTGTTTAAAGAAGCTCATTAAAGAAGGGAAGCTACAGTCACTTCCACACCAGTTGTTCAATAGACCATTACTATCCAATCATAGCCACGACCAATATTGTGCTTATCATTAAAAGACCGGGCACCTCACTAACAACTATAAACACCTCATGAGAGCTATCTAGGATTTTATTAATTCAAAGCAGATACCTAACCTTGAGACCACATCAAACCCCTTGCCAAAATATCATACCTCATGCCTCCTCAAATCTGGATTACCTGAAGAGTATGTGCTTAAGGAAATCTATGGATTTGACTTAGCTATAGAAATAGGAGTGAGGGTGAGTGAATCAATCATTATGATTTGCTTTTGGGATAGTTAGAGTGACCGTGAGACTAGGGAGAGCAAGAATTTCTAGGATGAATCCTCTGATGAGGATTCTAAAGAGCATAAGAGAAAGCCAAAATAGGTTAAGGGAGAAATAATGGGGAGAGTAGAAAAGAATGGTTGGATCCTACCTAAGAAAGAACTTGAACCCAAAGGAGATAAGCACGAGGAGGTGCTAAAGCAACTTAAGAAAACCCAAGCCAACATCAGTATTTAGGATCTATTGATGTCATTCAAAGACCATAAATAGAAAGTGGTTGAAGCTTTAGGTCAAGTTGCTATTTCCACAACCACTACCCCGGATGAACTTGTACAGGTGATGAAAATAGGTAATATGGGCCTCATTACATTCTTGAACACTGACTTGCCTTTAGAAGGAAGGGAGCACAATAGACCCTCTTTATCAAAGCTAAAGTAAATAGGAAAAAGATGGGCTGTGCAATGGTGGATGATGGCTCCTCTCTTTATATTTGTCCTGCCAAGATCCTAGTTGGTTTGGGAATTAAGAAGGAGGATTTATCACCCTCCAGTATAACTATAAAGGCTTATGACGACACCAGGAGACAAGTTGAAGGGTCTTTTACAATTAAGGTACAAGTGGGACCGGTCATTAACGAAGTCGAATTCAAGATGATTGACATCCCTGCCACCTTTTCTATTCTATTAGGGGGACCTTGGTTCCACAAGCTTAGAGGAGTCCCCTCAACCTTGCACCAAATGATCAAATTCCCGTACGAGGGTAACATAGTCACCATAAAGGCTAAAGTCGATCATATTGTTTCTACTCTAGTTATTGCTAACTAGCCTTTCACTAGATTCCATGTTGTGAGAATTTATAAGGGTTACATGGAACCATTAATGTCCAAAATGATGAAGAGGATAGACTTTTTCCTGGGAGCTAGTTTAGGGAAGAACTTATAAGGCATCACTGAACCTCTGCAACTGCATACTCAAAAAGATACAAAGGGGTTGGGCTATGATCCGAGTAAAGAAAGCAGCCTAAAAAAAGGTAAATCTTTAGAAGATTATTTTGTCAAACAGAAGGGCATCAAGTATGATGAGGCCTAAGAAACTGCCATAATAAAGGGATGCTACAAACCATGATTCGAGATCTTCACCAATGTTGTTGATTGGGAGTTAGGGCATCTCACTTAAGTATAATGGATAGAGGAAGTGTTCCCAAAGCTACCAGCTATTAAAGAAATCTATCCTAGCCTCTTGGAGGACACGCTTGATTTAGAGGACTCTAATTATTTGTAAATGAATTATATCTTTGTGACCTCTTTAAGGTAAATAATTTACTTTCTAATAAAATGAACAACGAATTTGCTTGTTTGTGTAATCTTTCTCCTGATGGTAATATGTATACAAATGATCATTACCTGAGCATTTTTGACATTAATTATATTAAAACTAATCCTTTTAATCTTGGTACCAATGAATAACCAAGAAATGTATTAATAGCCTATGATACTACTATCAAAGAAAGAGAAATTTGAGAGATTGCTAAAGAAATACGAAAGTATTTTCACTTGGAACTATGATGACATGTCAAAGATTGACCTAGAAATTATAAAACATGCTATTCCAATGCATAATCATGCCATCCCAGTTTGACAAAAGCTCAGAAGAATGAGACCTAAATAGGAAAAAAAGGTAAAAGAGGAGGTAGTCAAATTGCTCGAAGCAAAGTTCATTGAAGAAATAGTTTTCCCCACTTGGCTCGCCAATATAGTCCTAGTACCTAAGAAGGATGGAAGGGTCAAAATATGCATAGACTACCGGGACCTAAACAAGGCATGTCCAAAAGATGATTTTCCCTTACCCCATATAGACGTGTTGGTAGATAGTGTAGCAATGGTAGCTATGTACTCATTTGTTGATGGGTTCTCTGAATACAATCAGATTTTGATAAAAGTACTAGACAAATGCAAGACTACCTTTATAACATAATAAGGTAAGTATTACTACAAGGTGATGCCTTTTGGGTTGAAAAACGTGGGAGCTACTTATCAATGAATGGCTGCTAAACTGTTCTATGACATGATGCACAAAGAAGTTGAAGTCTATGTAGATGATATGATGGTAAAATCTATAGAGAGGGAAGGAAATTTCAAAGCATTAGAAAAGTTCTTCCAAAGGTTGGACCAATTCAACATGAGGCTCAACCTTAAGAAATATGTCTTTGGAGTCACGTTAGGACAACTATTGGGATTCATAGTGAGCAAGAATGGGATTGAAGTCGACCCTGACAAGGTGAAAGCCATTTTAGACATGCCTACCCCATAATCAGAAAAGGAGGTCAGGGGTTTCTTAGACAAATACAATATATTAGTAGGTTTATATCTAAACTCACCACAGTTTGTGAACCTATATTTAACCTGTTATGCAAAAGACAATTAAAAGAGTGGAATGATGATTGTGAGAAAGCCTTCTAATTCATCAAATAGTATTTAACTAGTCCTCTAGTTTTAACCCCTAAAACTAAGAAAACCCTTAATCCTATATCTAGCAGTGGAAGGATCTTCGATAGGGGCACTAATTGCACAAGCAAATGAGGCCAGAATAAAGAACGCAGTTTATTACCTAAGCAAGAAACTACTCCTGTACAAAAAAAAATACACAAAAGTAGATAAGATATGTTTGGGAGTAATTTGGGCATCAAAGAAGCTACATCACTACTTCCAATCTTACAAAGTAGAGGCAGTGGTAAAGTATGACCCATTTAGGTATCTACAAATTGTACCATCCTGATTAGGTAAGATGGGACATTGGATTTTGCTCCTTTGAGAGTTTGATATCTCCTACATCACCAAAAAGACTATTAAAGGATGAGTTGTGGCTGAATTCCTAGCCTAACACCCAATTGAAGAAAAATAGGAAGAGTAAAAGTTTCTAGATGAACACCTAGGGGTAATATCCTAGGAAGGATGGAAGATGTTTTTCGATGGGGCCATTAACCAAAAAGGAGTAGGTGCTGGGGTACTAGGTAATAGTCCAGAAGGTGAACAGATGTTCTTATCAAGGAAATTAGAGTTTCCTGCCACTAACAATATGGCCAAATATGAGGCATGTGTGTATGGTCTTGAAACTTTATATCACCTGGAGGCAAAAGTGGTTAATGTCTATGAAGACTCGATGCTGGTCATCCAACAGGTAAAAGGTGATTAGGAAGTCAAGAATGAGAACCTATGCAAATATGTTAGGATATTTATAGACCTTGCTGAAGGGTTTAATCGTTGCACCTTTCACCATATCCCTAAAGAACTAAAATAAGTTGCCGATGCCCTAGCCACTTTGATGTCCGTGTCAAGCCTCACCAAAAAGGACTTACCTAGGCTGATGTATTTCAGTAAGATAAGGTTTCCCACCTATACTGGTATAGTCAGCACTACCACTGAACAATACCATTAAGAACTACCATGGTACCATGATATCCGAACGTACCTAAAAATAGGACAATAACTAAAAAACACAACCGAGAAAGACAAGAAGGCTCTCTAAAAATTATCCACTTAGTTTATCTCATTCCAAGGCATTTTATACAAAAGGCAAGTGGATGGGATCCAACTCAAGTGTATAGACAAATTAAAAGCCCAAAGAGTACTCAAGGAGGTGCATGATGGTGTCTGTGGTCCTCACATAAATACGAGGAATCTAGCAAAGAAGATCATGCGATTAGGATATTACTGGCTAACTATAGAATCAGACTGCTGTGGTTTCATAAAAATGTGTATCAAGTGTTAGATATATAAGAAATTAGGCTATCTGCCACCTAATAACCTGACCAGCTTGTCATCTCCAAGGCCATTTTCAATATGGGGAATCGACATAATTAGAGAACTAAGGCCGTCAGTTGCTAGGGGGCACAAGTTCATAATGGTAGCGGTTGATTACTTCACAAAATATGTTAAAGCATAGTTTTTTAATAAAATAGGGGCAAGAAAAATAGGAAAATTAAATGAAATAAATATCATCTGCCGATATGGATTGCCATAACAGGTCATCTCAGACAATAGGGTGTAGTTTCAAGGAGAGACTAGGTAACTTTTATAGAAGTACAAGATCCAACATCACAAGTCTTCTCCATATTAACCTTAGGCTAATAGTATGGTAGAGGCAACTAATAAAAATATCAAGAAAATTCTGCAAAAGATGATTATTACTTATAAAGATTGGGCAGATATGTTACCATTCGCATTGTAGGGATATAGGACGACTGTTAGAACATCTACCTAGGCTATGCCTTACTTATTATTATATGGCATAGAAGCGGTATTACTAATTGAGGTTGAAATAGCTTCATTAAGAGTGGTGTTGGAAACAAACATACCTTAAGTAGAATGGGCTAGAAGCAGATATGAGCAGTTGGCGTTCATTGATGAAAGACGACTTCAAGCTCTCTATCATATGCAATTGTATTAAAAGAGAATTGCAAGAGCTTACAATAAGAAAGTTAAGCCTATAACTATACGAGAAGGTGACTTGGTACTCAAACAAATCAGACCTTTATTATCAAACCCTAGGGGAAAATTCAAACCCAATTGGGAAGGTCTATATTTGGTCAAGAAAGTACTCAAGCATAGGGGCATCAAGATCTTAGATCTGAAAGGCAATGAGTTCTCAGAGTCGGTCAACGCATATAGATTAAAGAAGTATTTCTGTTAAAAAAAATCATCTGCTAAGCTAAAAAACTGAAAGGGTGGTTTAGCCAAAAATTAGGACACCCGATGAGGTGAAAACCCAATAAGGCACTTCATGCAAAAATTAGGGGATATGAGAGAGAATGTCCAATCAAGAAAACCTTTCCTACGGCTGATTAGTAATAATAGTATTATTAAGGGAAGTTAATATATTCATTGAGATTAATGGGCTTAGTTTCAAATGTATTTAATGATAAGAATGCTTTAGTCATGATCATTAATATGTGAATTCCCATCAAGGAAGAAGTCATACAAGTAATCGAATTCTACATACATTGTCTCTTTTCAAAATTAGGAATATTATCTTCATTTTTCCTTTTTAACACTAATGTTATATTATCTTTAACATCACTAAAGAACCATTTGTTGTAATAGTCATCTGTATTAATAGCATCGGTTGCATAATTAGGCACATCCCTTAGGATGGTACGTTGTTGCCACAAGTCAGGGAAGAAGCACAGGAAGTGATGTGTCAAAAGACCATTTTGAAATCCCAAAGACTTAAAAGGTACCCTTTACACTAGACTAAATAGCCTCAGGATGCATAAAGGGATATGAAGGTGGCATGCCTCAACCCAATCAAGGGAACATAGCCGGCATGATAGGAGAGAGTAAAATGGTTGATTTTCCGCTAAGGACATCTCTATCACACCATGATAGCAGTATCAAGCCATAAGGCCCACTGGTCATGTGAATCATACTTTACTATGAGCTTCCTCTCACAATGGTGGTGTGAAGCATACTTCACCTAAAGTTTTTCGGGTGGAGGAACAACCAACCCCAACTTCTCCTATAATTAAACTTGTTAAAAAAAAGAAGAGGCCATTAGGTTGGAAAATTTGTAAAGGACCACTAAGCAAAAATTAGGCAGACCCGCTAGTGTGAAAATCATCACAGGCATACTAGGCAAAAATTAGGGTCATGAGAAAATAAGACAAATCCATGATAGGCCCTTTACATATACTTGTAAAAGGAGAGGGCTCCTAGTTACAAAGTCGATATCTCCTTTCTTTAGAGCATCCAAACCTCAGATGGTTTCAGCCAGAAAAATGCCAAAGTGGTTAAGGCTAGAACATATTACAGTCAGAAGATGAAGGGTCTTAAAATCATAGGACTCATCCTTAGAAGTAACTATGAGCCAACTCCCAAGAATGCATAGCAAAATGCACTTTGCCTATTCCACTGAGCTAATGGGAAATTAAAGGCCAGATCTAAATTTGCTTGCAAAGAAATCAGACCTAAACCTGGCACTATCTTTTGATCCACAATAGGAGAAAAGCCCAAAGCAAGGACAAGGTCCATAGGGTAGCGATCCTCAAAAGAAGGCAGCACTAAAGGGGTATCCGAAGTAATTTGGTAGTCCAAGATAGCAGTGAATTCTACTAAAGTTGGGGTAATCTCTTAATGGTCAAAGATAAAGAAATGGAAGATAGGGTCCTAATGTTGCACTGTTGCATTTAGAAAATTGGTGTCAATCCAAACCTTCTTAAAAAATCTAAGAGAAGAAAAAGGGCAAGAATAGAGGAAGTCTAAGATGCCTTCGATTCAAAAAACTTAGACAAATCCTATTTGAAAGAGGACATGATGAAAACATGAAATGAGAAGGTAAGGAATGGGGTATTTATAAGTCAAAAACCCCATTCCTCTTCCAACTAGGAATGGGACTCCAAAACATGCAAGGAGGTCTGCACGGACCTAAAAACAGCGTCATAGTCTATACGGACTAAGAGATATATGTCCACACCATCATCAGACAAAGTTTGCAACCCTGCATGGGCAAAAGTCTGTGTAGACTAAGTCACCCTAAGTCCACCTGGACTAAAGTTATTTTAAGTCTATATGGACTAAACTACCTCAAGTTCATACAGTTTGTAAAGAAGAATAAAACATCCACAGTAAATGTACCCCAAGGGTAAATGTATTTCAAAACTAAAATTGTATGTGCATGAACAGAAGTTTAAAAGTTTTGAAATAGGAATGTAGCAATTCC
>CANXYI010142330.1:0-10520 GCA_948208565.1 Hura crepitans
CCTAATCTCTCTCTAGTCTTACCTTTATGATGACTCTTATGGCCTCCTACGACAATCTTTTCAGAGATGATCTCTGGTGCCATAACTCCTCTAACACACTACCTTGTGCATCTTTTGACAAAATCTCACACTCTGGTGTTAGAGCACTACCTACTATAGAGCTAGGGACACTTAAAGCTTGTGTCTATTACATGGACTATGACCTAGATCCTTAGTGTGATCTCTAACTTTGATTATGCTTCATGTCCTATCGATCTTTAGACTACTGACTTTTCTACTTTTTGTCTATGTTAAACACAAAACCACCCTGTCCTTAGATATATAACCACTTATTAAAGCTATCTCACTTTTACCTCAACTACCCAATCATCTCTATTATCTGACATATATCCACTAAAGCTGAGAAATCTCAAATTCTCATCTGGCTAACCTAGTTCCTGATGTCTAAGTTTAGCCCCTTTTCAAACTTTTTGCACTTGTCCTCTTTTGTAATAACGAATGCCTTAGCATAACGACTCAACTGTGCAAACTCTTTCTCATACTCAACTATAGTCTAATACCCTTTATTAAGATCCACGAATTCTTAGTACTTTTGGTCTAGATAAAACTTTAAGGTATACTTCTTTTTAAACTCCCTTATGAAAAACTCCCAAGTCAGATCCTCTACCATTTTATGCCCCGTGATGGTTTCCCATCACTTCAGTGCCTCCTTTGATAGCATAGAGATGGCACACACTGTATACTCACCCAGAGGACATCTAAGTTACTGCAAAATCATGACTATCAAGTCCAACCAATACTCTACCATGCTAGAATCATCCTCCTCAACTCCTTTCAAGAACTCTCCCCCATTCTTTAGCAGTCGCTCTTGATAAGTTCTCTAAAATGCTTACGGCTCTTGGGGTACAAGAGGTGGAACTACTTATTATGCTGTAGCAACTACGGTAGCAATAGCTGCAATAGTCACCCTAGCCACTGTCGCCTATCTCACTGACTCTAGCATAGTCTCTGACTAAGCTGATGGGTCTTACTGCCATGGTAAAACATGTCTCACATCACTAGGAGCCATGCTCATATATTGAGCACCCCTTTATACAACTATGGTAAGAGTATAGCTCTTTACCTCCTCTTCTTCATCTCGAGTCGTACTACGACTCATCGATATACCTGAATGTATGAAAGACAGATTATAAGCCACCACATGTAAAGTATAATGATGTAAATGTTCTACACACCATAGTACTCTTGTGCAGCCCATAAGTCTAAAGGAAAGCCTAAACTGAAACTCTAATACCACTTACATGTGATGCCCACCACCTGTTCCATACATCGGACCAAATAGCAAACACGCACAATGCATAACGGTATCTAAAATCTGTATACAACAACCCATCCTAATTAAAATTTTTTATTACTTAAGACATTTTAAAACTTAAGAACATTTAAAAATGTGAAAATTAGTTTGTCATGCATTACAAGGTAACTAGTGGGGTTAGCATGTCAGAATTTTGCTAGCATAACAGTTGTACCGGGAAATTTTCCCAAATATTACCTACTATGAAAACACTTCTATAATCATTATACAACAATTTCTCAACCACCTAGGTCCTCCTGACCTTTCAAATTCATCTAAATAACATATCACATAAAATGAAGCCTCAGCCTCATCAAAACATTATATAAACTCTTAATGGGGCCTCAAGTACCCTCAACAACAGTCATCACATGTAGAAGCAATATATATCATACAAGTCATGCAATGTAATTTAAAACATTGTATTAAAGGTTTGCAAAACCATATATCACTTAGAGTTACAAAACTAACTGGTTTACGCAGATTAGGCCTAATCCCTTTATTCAATCACAAGAGTACTATAAATGCCATGACATCATTATACATTTACAAAAGAAATAAAATGTACTCAAAGAGCAATTCTTTACGTCTCCTATAGTGTAGAGGCTTCGACTCTAATTTGTACTTTCTTCAACCTATGCATTGCAAAACAAGCATTAAACTTTATGCTTATTGAACATGCATTAGCAAAACAAGCATTAAACATGCACACATATATTTAATTAATCATGCATTGAACATGCATTAGCAATAGTCATTATGTTAAAATAATTTACATATTACACAATATGCAATAATTATGGGATATGCCATATACCTAATCCTATACAGTATAGACCAAACAATAGGCTTAAGAATATGATCATCACACAGTCAGCATAACAATCCATACATCATACTTTATTTACATGACATTAAAATGAGGTAAAAAATAAAGACATATTACTCCATCATTAACCATGATACTTATTATTTTAATTAATGCCTATAATATCACTACAACTATCTAAGGCTAAATAGTAGATTCAGGGTATCATGCCTGAAGGCTCATAATATTATTCCTGAAGGCTTATAGTATCATACCCGAAGGCTCACGGTATCATGCTCAAAGGCTCATAGTATCATGCTTGAAGGCTTATGGTATCATGCTTAAAGGCTTATAGTATCATGCTCAAAGACTTATAGTATCATGCCCAAAGGCTAGTGCTCATCCGCATAACAAAGTGACCCATAGGTCTTATACCCGAAGTTATGTTAGCAGCTACTAATATCCTAGCTGATCGATCAACCTATCCAAACTAGGTTGTCTAACTATATAGGCATCATTAAACTTAATATATTATGTTATTTATACGAATTATACATTTAACACCATCTTGTGACTTTCATTTATCTCATTAGCCATTTTGCACATTAGCACGGCCTATATCATATGCCCATAGCATATATATAATACATTATGCATAGCATGACCAATTTAGGCTCAAATATAGATAATGACAACATATGATCACTTATAGCTATAACAATATTTATAGTTACATTAGGACATCACAAGATACCTAAAAATATTAGACTTAAGACTAAGGTTTATTCACATGTACATGGTATATGAGGTACAACATGATTTCCATTAACATCATAGAGTTTTAAACCTAAATGTTCAAGAATATAGAACTATATTTCAAGTCTTAAAACCCCTTAATAAACTCATAAAAATATGCCTAAATAATAGTTAAAATACTCTCCATACCATGACAAAAATTGGGTTAAAAATGGTTCAAAATTTTGTTAAGAATTGAAAAAGTTATAAAGAAAACAATATGTGGTCAATAGTAGTCAACATGGGTCACGGTTATGACCCTTTATGGGTCACAACTGTAACCCCTTTAAAACTTTAGAAACCTGCATTTTGTCTTGGAGGGGTCACGGGCATGACTTGCTAAAAGGTCATGGCTGTGAGGCCTTATTTTTAGCAGCAAACACATGAATTTCTAGCCATTTTTGTAGAAAATCCATCTATTTTCAAACCCGAACCTAGTAACCTTCAACACCAATTCAATCACACATATTACAACACTTATAGAACATAATTCTCATCAAATGCATAACAAATACACTCAACAACCATCTATAAATCATCATCACAATGCATTTATTTCCACATTTATGTCTATACACTATAATTAATGTTCATGCCATTTCACCCAAATTAAAGTGATTGCAAATAATAATTAAGGTCCTACAGGACCCCCGAAGTTGGCTCAAGCCTTCTCCTTGCCCTGAAAGGCTTGGGTTGTCATTTCACCTCAATTTTCTTTTTTAGATTTCCTCCCAAAATACTTCGCCATTCTAAACAATTTTGGTGTCCATGGACTCATCTCAAAATGCTCATCACTTTGGGTGTAAACTCACCTCGTAAGTCCTTCTGAGGAGACATAATTCAATAAAGAAAATGAAAGGGAGAGAGGTGGCAAAAATGGAGTGGAGACGAGGAGAGGAGGATTTGTGTGGTGTATGTGAGAAGAGGATAAGTTTCCTCTATTTATACTTTCCACAAAAATAATTTTTCCTTACTTCAAAAATTATTATAACCGATAAAAAAGTCAGTTTTCCTCTATTCCTATCCTTAAAATTCCATAAATCCAAGGCCTAAATTGTCTCAAAATCTCATACCCAAATTTCAACAATAACCCTAAAAATTAACATATTTTGTGTCTCGAGAATTAGGTAAAAATAGTTCCCAAAGTCAAAAAATTTCGATTCCAAAGCCATTGGACTATTATCAAGTTGTAATGTTTTTGGATTATTTTGAGCAACTATTAATTTATTTTATGGTTCAACTTTGCTTGTGGAACTATTCATGAGACATTGCCATAAAATCTTAATTAGCATTTTTAACCATCCGAATGACTTCAAAATGGCTTCAAACTTTGCCCAAAATTCTCTTGTAATTAATACTTTGCATTGGTACAATTAGTGTGACTTAGGTCTCGGGAAGCATTATTCATCTCAAAAAGTACTATTCATAAAAGTCGAGATTTTTAGGTTGTTACACAAACTTTATGAAGGTCTAGTATTAGTCCGTGTATACTATCTCTGAGGAAAGGTCAATTCTATCTAAACTCTTAATCCAGTGAGCAAATCCAATCATAACTCAAAAGATGACAAATTTAAACAACATTAAATCCAGAACACATAAGAAAATATATTGAGAAAACAAAGATGTAAACAACTTTAAAAGCTTGTGAATCAAGAACAATTAATTGCATAAATGATAGGATAGAACCAAATAATCATAACTCAACTTACCTCTTATTAAGTCCATACGAACTACAACCCTTGTGACAGGGAGTCCATGCTGACCACCTAATGATTCTTTGCATACCAATATATACTTTTATGCATAGTATAATCATACTAACAAAATGGCAAACAAAGTTAAATAGCATGTAATAGGATACCCAAAATACAAGGTCATACTTACTAGATATAAGTCTGTGCGAACTAACTCATCATGTTCATCTAAGAAATATAAATCCGTGCAGACTTTATCATGCCCGAGATTAATAGATCTAGGTCTGTGTAGACATCACCATACTCACAATGAAGTTCATTTAATACTAATTAACATAATAGAAATAACCCTAATATGTTGAAGGTGAATAATACACTAAAATACCTTTCATAATAATGACTTACTCATTATGATTTAAAGTGGGAATAACAAAGTATTGCCTCCCTTACGATCAAAATTTAGAGATCATAGGCTTATAAAGGTAATATAAAATGCATGATGGACCTTAGATATTACCTGAATAAGTATCCTCTTCAAACAATACTATAAGCCTATGGAAATTTGGGAGGAAATATTTTTGTGAAGCTATTTGGTCGAGTGGATATATTTTTTGTTTTTGAATTCTAAAATCTCACGTGTGTACCAAGGTAAATCTCTTTTTTAGCCTCCTCCTTCTCTTTAACTAAAGAGCAATATTTATAGTCCTAATGTTCTTCCTATTTAGAAAGCAATCAAAATCCTAATAGGATTTTGAATCCTAGACTGAATAGGAGGAATTCTACTTCTAAAAGTCTTCTTTCATTGATAAGTCTGTGTGGACTTATTCGTACTAGTCTGTGCAGACTAAGTTTAAGTACACTAGTCTATGGGCTAAGTTTTGGTCTAGTTTTTGTATTTAGTCCATACGGACATTGTCTAATAAGTCCATACAGACCTATCATCTAAAGGCTTATGCCACTACTCGAGGGCCTATCTCTAGCTATCATCATAGGTCAAGAGTGGGGTATCTACACTGAGTCTATAACCTCTAGTGATGTAAGGCAAGTGGTATAAGGACTTTCAATGAATCCTGTTTGGTTTAAATAGATGATAAAATCAATGAAACAAGCATCTATTACTGCTATTGTAATTCATCATGTACCACCTCTACTAGTTAAGCCAAAACCTCAGCCTTTATAGAAGACTTATCTTGAGAGACTTAAGAAGAAAGGAGCTAAGGATTTTAAGGGTGAAGAGTAGGATGGGTCCCGCAGAGCTGATTATAAGTTAGGCAAAACTTTAAGGATTATGTAATAGATGAGGTGTACCCTTGATGTGTATGCTATTTGTGCTACATCTTTACTGGTCGATAAGGCATTTAAATGGTGGGAAACCATTATAGAGCATACGGCAGAGGAAAACCTTACTTGGGAGTTTTTATTGAGAGAGTTCAAGAAAAAGTATATCACTAAGCACTATCTGGATTAAAAAAGATAGGAGTTTATGGATCTGAGATAAAGGTAGAGGTCTTTATCTGAGTATGAGAAATAATTCACAAGTCTTAGCTAATATTCCAATGAACTAGTTGCTACTGAGGAGGACCAATGTATGCAGTTTAAAAAGGGGCTCAATCTTAATATCATGATGTAAGTAGCTCATATAAAGATCAGGGACTTTATGACCTTAGTTGCATCTTATCATATAGTAGGGGAGTTTTAGATGATGAAAGAGAAGAGATATATTTTCATAAAAAGATGCCTTTTGGTTAGGGACAAGTTAGTTTAGCCATTACATCTAAGAAGAAGCCTAAGAGTGATTAGTTTATACCATAGTATGGGTAAAAACAAGATCAGTGTAGGTTTCTTAGTCCAAAGATAGATAGTAAACATTAGTTGTTAGTGGACTAGTATCTATAGCAAGGAGTACATAGACACCTCAATGTGTGCATTACAGTAAAAGGTATAAGGGTACGTGGTAAAAGACTGTGAAAGGAGTATACTAGGAATATGGCTCTAAAGGCCATATGTTGAGAGTTTATCCATCAAACTAGAAGATTTATCATAGAAGAAAGATACAGACGAGAGAGTTAGGGCTTGCTAGAGGGATAAGTCTGAGAGTTAAGCTGTGGCCAAATAGTATGACATCTGGGCTAAGAAGGATGCAGATTCATCAGACATCATGGCTAGTACTTTCAATCTCTTTGATTTACCTACTTTAGCATTGATAAATATGAGGTCTACACATTCTTATATCTATACTACATAGGCTTTTAGATCAAGGATTAGTGTTAGAAGAACTTGATATAGATATTATGGTTAGTAACTCGATAGGGTAGCATATAGTTATGGAAAAAGTATATGAAGACTCTCCTTTATCAATATAAGGACTTTTTTAGCTAATCTCATGAATTACCCTTCAATGAGTTCAATTTTATCTTAGGCATGGATTGGTTGTCCAATATAATGTAGTTGTGGATTGTAGAATGAAATGGATCACACTTAAACTAAAGATGGTATAGAAGTGATAATAGTAGGAGAGAGATCAGATTATATATCCAATGTGATTTATATAGTTATGGCAAAAAAGAATGATAAGGAAAGGTTGTCAAGCAATTTTCACTCATGTGACTAACATCAATAAAGAAAAACTAGATGCAAGTAAGATATTTGCTATAGTGGAATTTATAGATGTTTTTCCAGATGAGTAGTCCAGTTTACCACCATAACGAGAACTTGAATTTGGGATTGATGTGTAGCCAAGCACAACACTAGTTTCTTTTATTCCACAAAGAATAACTCCTACAGAGTTAAAGGAACTAAAGCTATAGTTGTAAGAGTTGTTGGATGCTAAGTGTGTAATCTTAGGAAGCACCAGTTCTTTTTTTAAGAAGAAAAATGGTTCCTTAATGTTGTGTATAAATTATAGATAGCTAAATAAGGTCACTATCAAGAACAAGTATCCATTTTCTTAAATTGATAACCTTTTTTAGTAGCTCAGAGGTGCAGATGTCTTTTCTAAGATAAATTTGAGATTAGGGTATTATCAGCTAAGAGTGAAAGAAATAGATGTGTATAAGATAGCTTTTAGAAATAGATATAGTGATTATGAATTTTTGGTAATGCCATTTAGGCTTACCAATGTTGTAACAACATTTATAGATCTTATGAATTGTATATTCTAGCTATTCTTAGATTAGTTTGTGGTAATTTTCATCAATGATATTCTTATGTATTTAAAGAATTGGGATGATCATGAGAAGCATTTGAGAATTGTTCTATAGAAGTTGAGAGATGAGAAACTCTATACCAAACTCAGCAAGTGTAAGTTTTAGCTAGAGAATGTATCTTTTTTTGGGGTCATATAACACCTGTAGAAGGCATTTGAGTGGATCCCAATAAAATTAAAGCCATTATGGAATGAAAGTTGCCCAAGAACACTATAGAGATCACAAGTTTCTTAGGTTTAGTTGGCTATTACAGGAGGTTTGTTAAGGGGTTTTCACTTATTGCTAACCCTATGACATATCTTCTGAAGAAAAATGCCAAGTTCATTTGAGATGACAAGTGTCAAGAGAGCTTTAATAAGTTAAAAAGTATTTTGACTGAGGCTCTAATTCTAGTTTAGTCAGAATCGAGAAAGAGTTCATATTTTATAATGATAGTTCATTGAATAGGTTGAGATGTGTGCTTATACAAGAAAGCAAGGTGGATGCCTATGCTTCGAGATTGTTGAAACCACATGAGAAGAATTATCCAACCCATGATTTAAAGGCAGCAGCCATAGTTTTTGCTCTAAAGATATAGAGGCATTATCTTTGTAGAGAGAAATGCTATATGTATATAGATCATAAGAGTCTAAAGTATCTTCCCACTCAGAAGGAATTAAATTTAAGGCAAAAGAGATGGATGAAGTTAATGAAAGACCATGATTGCATTATTAACTATCATCTTAAGAAATCTAATATGGTAGCATGTGCCTTAAGTAGAAAGTTTATATCATCTTTAAGAGGTATAAATATCAGTTTAAAGTTGCTTGGTGATGGTTGTTTGATAAATAAGCTTCAAATTAAATTAAGTTTGTTACAACAAGTGAAACATACTCGAAAGGATAATCATTGACTTATAAATGTTATTAGCATCATTTAAGAGGGGAAGCTGACTAAGTGTAAAATCAAAGAAGATGGTTATTTGTATTATCATAATCATCTATGTGTTCTTAATGTGGAGGAATTATGGAAATTGATTCTGCAAGAAGCCTATAATGCACCATATGTTATGCATCTTAGTAGTACCAAGATGTATCAGGATTTAAAGATAGATTATTGGTGGCTAGGCGTAAAGAGAGATATAGCTGAATATATGACGAGGTGCCATATTGTCGGCAAGTAAAGGCAGAGCATCAAGTTCCATTGGATTGCTTCACCCTATAACAATACCTAAATGAAAATGGGATAGAGTTATTAAGGATTTTATGGTTGGGCTACCAATCACTCAAAGCAAGTGTGGTTTAGTATAGGTTATGGTTAACAGGTTGACAAAGTTAGCACACTTCACACTTATAAGGATATATTACTCCAATGATAAGTTGGCAGAGTTATAGATTAATCAGATTGTTTAGTTGCATGGTGTGCCATCATCTAGCATTTCTAATTAGGGTCTAAGTTTTACATTTAGGTTTTAGAAAAAGTTTCATAAAGCTTTAAGTACTCGACTCAATTTTAGCATGGCTTTTTCATTCATAGATGGATTGTCAATCAAAAAGGATTATATAAGTTTTTAAAGACATTTTAAGAAGTTATGCCATTGAGTTCAAGGGAAGCTAGGACCATTATCTATCTTTTGAGGAGTTTGCCTATAATAATAGTCATCAAACAAGTTTAGGCATGGCTTTTTACAAAGCCTTATATAAGAGAAGATGTAAAACTCTTTTGTGTTAGAGTGAACTCAGTGAGAACAAGCTTATGGGGCTAAAATTTGTTAAGGATGCTAAGGAAAAAGTGAAGATCAATAAAGAAAGGCTTAAGGCAACTTCAGATAGATAGAAATATTATGTAGACTTAAAGAGAAGAGATATTCAATATAAAGTGAGGGATAAGATTTTTGACAAGGTATCTCCATGGAAAAAGGTATTAAGATTTGGCAAGAAGGGTAAGCTACGTCCACAGTTTATTGTCCTATACGAGATAACTGAATATATGGGACGATTGGCTTACAAAATAGCTTTACCTTAAAAGCTATAGTAGATACATGAAATTTTTCATATGTTTATGCTTAAGAGATATAGATCATATCCATCTCATGTGTTATCCACTGAGGAAGTGGAGATTCAACTAGATTTATCTTAAGAAGAGTTAAGAAACAAAACTATGCCTTTGGTAAAAGTGTTATAACGACATCATGCCATGGAAGAAGCAACATGGGAAAGCAAGGCCTAAATGAAAGAGTAATATCTATATTTCTTTGAACAAGGAAATTTTAAGGATGAAATTTCTTTTAAAAAGGGAAGAAATGTAACATCCTAAAAATCTCAACTTTTATGAATAGTACTTCCTAGTATGAAAAGTGTTTCCCAAAATTTGGATCACACTAATCTTACTAGATAGAAGTATTAGTCATAAAATAACTTTAGGCAAAATTTAGAGTTAATCTAAAGTTGTTAAGATGGTTAAAAACAAAAGAAAAGATTTTATTATAGTATCCTATGAAAAGTGCCGTAAGCAAAATTGAACCGTAAAATAATTTAATCTTTACTTAGAAAATTTTGAGATTGATACAACCTAACACTTGAAAATTCCAAATACTCTATTGGCATTGAAATTGGAAATTTTAAATGTCGGGAAGTATTTAGTAAATCAAGCTAAGTTATTAAATTACATTTTTATTGGGTTTT
>CANXYI010142390.1:0-11321 GCA_948208565.1 Hura crepitans
ATATGCAATTCCTAGATCCATACAATGCCACCTATTGCACAAATATAAAAATCGCATAAAACATGAACACATAGAAATAATATAAGTGCTAGAAGTTAAAGAACAATAACACCCAATTAGATTTCTAAAAAGCTAGAATTGAAACTTTAATTATCGTTTAACTAGGATAAGGTACTTAGCAATTTATGTTGATGAAAATAAAATGTAGTAAGGAGAGAAAACTCAAGTTTGCTATTTTAGAGGCAAAAAGAATGTTGTTCACAATATATTCTCCTCCTCTTTTCTACCAAAAATAAATTCCTAATTAGAGTATGAGACCTAAGGGTAATAATGGAAAAATAAATTTTAGATAAATACAATCTCTTATTTTATCTCTTAAAAATTTTCCCCTTCTATTTTGAAGATCATATCGGACTATTTCCTATAGAATAAGAAGTAAAAAATGTGTCAATTTAATTTCCAAAAGTCGACTAAAACTCTAACTCTACTGGTTGTGCTCATTATGCCTATAACATAAATAGTTGTGCACTCCTTATGCGATGCCTATAGCACAATAATCAATAACTCTAGGATGACTTATAGAATGACAACATTAAACACCCTAAATTTATCATTTTCTCTATCTTGTCAAAATAACCAAAAACTCAGGTAAATAAACTCTTTCCAAGAATAATCCCATCAATATCCATATTAGAAATCGATCAAATATATGCAAAATATGTAATGTATCAGGTATTTACTATTCTTCCATCATTGATCTTTGGTCTAAGGCTACTCCTTAAGATCCGTTTACAGATATAGAGATTGACTAGATTGCTAGAGGGCTTCTTTTAGTGCTTCTCGAATGTACCTTGTTTGCCAATATTGAGAGTACTATTGAGAGTCCTTTTCTTTTAGCTTTCGGGGAACTAATTTTGTCTTTAGTTGGGAAGGGGTCTTTAACTTTAGGCATGCTATACATAGGTCTCAATAAGAGCTGCAGAAGCATAGTGAATACACAATAAGGCTTCATCATGGTTATCAAGGTATGGTTTCCTTGCTATTCCCTATTTTGTTTTGTCTTTCTTCTTTTCTTGTTCTTTTGCCACTTTTTAAAAGTTGGGCTTCTGAGAGGGGCATTATTCCTCATCCTACTTTAGTCATTAATCAAGATAATGAGTTCCCTAGATAGTTGAGATGGAACTCTTCTTTAACTGGTATAGAGAATGAAGTGCATTCCTATCAGTCCTTTCTCAATGGTTTGAAGTATGATATGGTGGTTTTTCCATTGCTCTTTATCCTTCTATCATCCTCTTTCATTTTGTTCTTTTTTCTTTGCTCTTGTAGTTACTGACCTTTACTTTTATTTTTCGTGAACATAGGTTCACCGGTACTGATGGGGTATGGATATATCCGAGTGGAGTCTTGCTATGAGGGCTTCTCTTCTTTTAGTTATACAAAGGTATCTCCAAGAGGGTCCTCCCTTCTACTTTGCATGGGCTCTATTCAAAGATAAAGGGCGGTGGTGGTATTGATAGGCGTTGAAACCACCAATAATAAACCTACTTTTCTAAACAAATAAATTGTGATAGAGTGAGTAGAGTTAATCCTAAAGGGATTTGGTGGAATTCAATTCTTTTAGCTAATAATAAAATAAATAATTAGGGGGTTTTAAATTATAGAAAAGTAAATTGACAATATTAATTAAATAAAATAGAAATTAAATTAAGTAAGAAATCAATATTAAAGATTCTCAGTCAAAGGTTCAATATGCATTTCAATCCTGTAATTGATCATAGATGTAAAATTTGTTTTTAACACTTTCCACTAAATTAGTTATAGCTATTGAAAAAGCTTTAGACAACTAATATTTCCTTAGGTCTAAATTAATTACAAAAAGTTTACTAATTAGCCTTAATCAATGAATAACCATAAGAAAGTCTCTTACAATTTAGTTCACTGATCGCATTAAAAATTAGGAAAACCTAATTCTAACTAACCAATATGAAAGGTTTGATTGATTTAAGTTAGGTTATATTATTTCTTAGAACAATATAAGTGCCTAGTCACTCCTATTCATTCTAATGTACCACTCATTACAAATTAAGAAGACAATTATGGATCTAATTAATTGATATGGTGATAAGTAATTCCTAGATCTATACAATGGCACCTATTGCATAAATATAAAAATCACATAAAATGTGAACACATAGAAATAATATAAGAGCTACAAGTTAAAGAACAGTCAAACCCAAGTAGATCTCACAAAAGTTAGAATTGAAACTTTAATTGAGATAAGGTACTTAACAATTCATGTTCATGAAAATAAAATGTAGTGAGGAGAGAAAACACAAGTTTGCTATTCTAGAGGCAAACAAAATATTGTTCACAATATATTCTCCTTCCCTTTTCTACCAAAAATAAAATTCCTAATTGGAGTAGGTGACCTAAGGGTAATAATGGAAAAATAAATCTTAGATAAATACAATTTGTTATTTTATCTCCTAAAATTAGTCCCTTCTATTTTGAAGACCAGATGGGACTATTTCCTATAGAATAAGAAGTCAAAAAATGCATCAATCTAATTTCAAAAAGTAGACTAAAACTCTAAGTATGTTGGTTATGCTCATTATGCTATGCCCATAACACAATAATCAACAACTCTAGGATGACTTCTAGAATGATAGCATTAAACACCTAAAATTCATTATTTTCTCTATCTTGTCAAAATAACCAAAAACTCGAGCAAATAAACTATTTCCAAGCATAATCCTATCAATATCCACATCAAAAATCAATTAAATATATGCAAAATATGTACTGTATCAGGTATCTACTATTCTTCCATCATTGTTAATTGGTCTAAGGCTCCTCCTTAAGATCCTTTTACAGATATAGAGATTGAGTCAATTGCCAGAGGTTTCCATTTAGTGCTTTTCGAGTGTACCTTGTTTGCCAATACTGAGAGTACTATTGAGATTTCTTTTCTTTTAGCTTTTAAGGATATGATGTCATCTTTAGTTGGGATGAAGGTCTTTAGCTCTAGGAATGCTATACATGGGTTTTGATAAAGCTACAAGAGCATAGTGAATATACAATAGGGCTTTATCATGGTTATTGAGGTACGGTTTCCTTGTTATTCCCTTTTTTCTTTTGTATTTCTTCTTTCCTTATTCTTTTGCCACTTTTTGAAAGTTTGGGCTTATATGAGGGGCATTATTCATCGTCTTACTTCAGTCATTATTCTAAATAATAAGTTCCCTATACTATTGAGATGGAACTGTTCTTTGACTCGTAGAGAGAATGAAGTGCATTCCTATCGGTCTTTTCTCAATGATTTGAAGGATGATATGGTGATTTTTCCACTACTCTTTATCCTTATGTCATCCTTTTTCATTTTGTTCTTTTTTCTTTGCTCTTGTATTTACTTTACCTTTACTTTTGCTTTTTGTGAACATAAGTTCGTTAGTGCTAGTGGGGTATGGATTTATTAGAGTGGAGTCTTACTATGAGGGCTTCTCTTCTTTGAGTTGTACAATGGTATCTCTGTAACACCTCTTACCCATTTCTACAAGAAATAGGCAAGGTGTGCTACTTCCTGCTGAGGTCACCCATTTTTAGATTTTCCCAAGGGCCTTTCATTTAACTTCTACCTAAGTTTGACCAACTTTAGCTCAACTACCCATTGTGCCATTCTAATTATTTATCCTTTTATTACTACCTATTTTAGTCTATTAAAACCCCAGTTTAGGACTATTAGACATTTACAAACAATTGGGTAGCATAACGGCTGCCCGAGTAACAAATCCCAAATTAACTTATAGAAAAGAGCACTTCTAAATCCAATTCCCATCATATCCATTCCTAGACCCTTTTAGACCTCTAGTTCATAATCAGCACCGAGCAGCACACACAATATATAGAACACTCTTGACCCATCATCACACAGTCATATGCAAGCATATTAATATTAATAGGTAAAACTGTACACATACATAAGTTCTTAAACATTAGGTTAGCTTACAACCTATAACCCGCTCTAGTCTAATATACATGAGTGCATGTTATATTAACCCAAAAGAAAAGCAAAAATACCAATAGACTTGATAATAGCTACACTGGAGATGTCTGATGCTAGTCGTCATTTGCTCTATTGCCTGCGCATCGAAACACCGACACGCTGAGTATAAAACTCAATAGTGGAATAGATCAAATATAATATGTCATACATGCATACATACAACATGCAATACTCAATACACATGACAATCACCTTAATTCTTCTAAGTCTAGTTTATTATTAAGTGCAGTTAACTTATTTATTCCTCAGTCTAGTTTATTATAATATAGGCCCATGGTAGATAAAGAACTCTTTAAAACACCGAATAATGGGAACTATCCTGTGCAGTGGTCCACATTTGGACCTCGGTAGCTGCACCTACCTTGCCCGATAGCAGGGATCAATCCATAAACCTCCCAATACAGGAATGGCAGATAGCAGGGATCAGTCCATAGACCTCTCAATATCTGTAAATGGGATAGCAGGGATTAGCCCTATGGGACCTCTCAATACCTCAAAACACATAAACATCAATTTCAGGTGGATAGCAGGGATTAGCCTCGTGAGACCTCCCAATATCCACTAATAGACAAATGGTTAGCAAGGATTAGCCTGGGTGGACCTCCCAATACCCGATTATACAGGGTTCATCTCAAAACCTCGGTGGTTGCACCTGTTACAACCAACACACAGTAATGGCCCCATAAGGACCAAACTGCCTAGTAGCTGCTAACTCCCTAGTTGACCGGTTAACCTATCCAGTGGGTATCTAACTGATGGGCTAATGACCAAATTAGACCATTAATCTTTATTTTATTGATTTCCAAATCTCTTATTTTACTAAGTTACATATTGTGACACAATGAGCAGACAATACCAAAATTTTGGTAACTTTACGAGATCGACACTATTCATTTGGTAACTTTACGAGACTGACACTATTCATTTGGTAACTTTACGAGACCGACACTATTCATTTGGTCATTTTTATGTGTCATGCCTTTCTAACACTAATCCATACCAAGCCTAACTTTCATCATTTCCTTACTTATTCATTCATGAACCATACTTACATGACATGATACAAAATCATACCATATTACTACTCATTTTATATTTGTATCAATAAGCCACTAATTTACCCAAATTTCATGCCAATTATAATTCCACAATTATCCATGTCTAAATTAGGATTTATGCATTTCATAACTAAACCATTTCTTCACCTAACATGCCATAACCATGTTTACACATATTATGTTCCATTACACACACATTTTGGCCAAGGCATGCATCCACACATACACATGCAATTCTTCCCAATTCAACATACCAAACCTAATATTTTCATGCCAATAACATCAATATAACCTCATTTTACCTAATCACAATGCACACACCCAAATTCATGCATTTCCATACAAGGTATGTACACATAAATATGGCATACACAAAGACATTAAATTTAAGACTATTCCACATACCAAAGGTGTAAAAACACCCTTTTCTCCATGACTTTGGGGCTTGTGTGATTGATTTTCCTCACTTGAATCCTTAAACCCTAAACATAAAAAATTTTACCTTTGAAAAATTCTTAAAAATTATCTAAAGCTCCAAATTGAAATCTAAAACTATGGTGATTCTTAAAATACTCTAATATACTCGTATCAAAAATAAAAATTGAGTTTTGACCACTTACACACAAATTTATCACTATTCACCCAAAGTGACATATCTCCCAAATTAGGCCTCCTTTCTTAATTCTATTTGAAGAAATGAAATTTAGAGACTGTGGAGGTTCAATTTCATATAATTTTTGTAAGGATCGGGAGAGAGAGGAGAGAGAAAATTAAAGAAAATGGTGAGAAGAGAGAGAAAGTTAGCATCAGCCAAGGGAGTTCTCCAGGTTGAAGAAAGGGTTTTGGCACATGTGAGGATGTCCACATGTGTGACCTATTATATATAGGTGGGTGGTTGCATTGGATTGCGACATGTGGCGATCTAATGGCTAGGATTCATTTTATATCAATTTTGGCTTTAGAAATTCCTAGAAAAATTCTTTAGACCTCTAAAAATTCTCATTTTAGTTTTAAAAATCCTCGATTTGTGTAACTAAGGCCCACGTAAAATTTCAAGTCAAAATTCAACAGTTGACTTTTTGTTATTATTCACCTACCAGAATAAAATATTCAAGAAAAATATCTATTGACTTTAGAAAATTAAAATTCCTTCTCCATCATACTCATTAGAATTTTTGAGGTACAGGGTGTGGCATTTTCGAGTCCGTTCGGGCACAGTCCGGGGCTGTCCTAACACAAACTCATTTTATCTCTACATACACTAGTTCTCGACCTGAAATGATTTATTAGTTCTGCTAAATTTTTAAATTCATTCATTCATTTTCCCCCTTTTTAGGCTCGTCAAATTTTTATGACTAATACGTCCCTTGTTAGACTCGTAACGATGCCTCGCATCGCAGGGAACATCACTTGGGCCCAAAAGGTACTGTTCATAAGACCTTGACCTATGGGCATTACAATCTCCTAGAGGGTCCTCCCTTCAAATGTTGGTAGTTTAGTGAGAGTGGCACAAGGCTACCATTCTAGGCTTGTTCCCAAAGATCTAGCTAAGTCTTGCTTAAGTGTATTCATCCTTCTTACTGCGCTATTTGAGCAAGATAAGGTTGGTATTCCAGTTGGGACTTTAGTTGAGCGGACGAGTAATCACCTCTCTTTCATTAAGAGTTCCCTTTTGAGGAAAGTTCATGTGTCATCCACTATTTCTTATTCTACGAGTAACTTGTCCTTTTCTCTTCCTCTCCCTTTTTTCTATTTCTTTTTCTAATCTTTGGTTTATGTTGGCTTTCTTTAGCTTGTTACTCCTTTAGTTTAGGAGGAAAGCTCATCTTCTGAATGTCCTATTGGTCTCTCTACTTTTAAAGGGACATTAGATGATTAGTTTGTAAGGCTTGATCCTTATTTTAGTTTCTTTGATCACGAGGGAACTTTGTGTAAAGGCACTATGGATGTTTCTTGAATGAGTACACCTTTTACTCTTATTATAGCTAGCTGGGTATATTTTTTTACACTGTTATACTTTTCCTTTTCTTTTTTGAAATGTCTTATTCTGAATTTTTTTTGGTTCTTATAGTGCTCGAGGGAATCTTTAGAGAATGTTGATGGTTTTATTGTGGGCTTGAAGAATGAGCGTATAGTGCAGTCCTATAGAGCTAGTGTATGCAATTCTATCCTATATATATCCATGTTATGCAAAAAATTAATACAATTATTCATATGCTTTCGGCCTTTCTTTTTTATAATTATTTATATGCTTTCGACCTTTCTTTTTTAGGACACTATTCAGGAAGAGACAAATGATTAGTCATCTTGAGAGGTGGCTAGATCATAAGAGACAATTATATGATGTTAAGAAGCTAAACTCGAAGCATATGCTTATAGGTTAAGAGAGCTTAGCATGACCTTAAGGAAGTAGCTAGATTAGCTCAAGCTTCTGAGGATGATAACCCTTCATCTTCTAACTATACTACTAGCACAAAAGACTTTACTTTCTTTGCTCTCTTTTTTTTTTCATTTTTTGAACAATTTTGTATGGATTTTGATTTCATAGAAATAAATCTTTATTTTTGCTCCTTATATCTCTATGATACTTCTTCTTTTCATGCTTTAAAGGTATACCTTTTATTTTTTTTCCATTTGATATAGTCGCGCGATTGTGCCCATAAGGTTGCATAACGGTACCTATAGTTGTGCGATGGTATCATGACTTATAGAATAGTTGCGCAATGGTAACTTGCAATTCCAACTTTGATTTGGTTTTTTCTAAATTCTTTTTCCTAATCTAATTTGTATCTTGTTTTGGTTATTCAAAGTATTATATAAACCATAGTTCGACCCTTTGTAGTACATCATATCAAAATCACATTGTTCTTTCTCATTCTTAATGGTGATTTTAGTTATATCTTTAGAATTTCTCACCATTTTGCTTCTTTTTATCACTAACCTTTTCAATGGTGATTAGGATATGCTCAGATTTATAGATGGTTTGAGGTTTCTAGCTCCTATTGAGTTAAATATGCCTTTTCTAAAGGCTGTTGCTCAATTTTGGGATTTGAATAATCATGTCATTTATTTTGGTTCTTAAGATTTTTGCCCTTTGATTGAAGAGTTTTAGGTTATCTTAGGACTCTCGTACCCACGAGATCACTCTTTAATTATACGTGACCTGCATGAGGCATATCCTTTACACCTTACCCCTACTTTTGGTTTGGACCAACCACATTATGATTATGTGTTGACATGCAATCATCAAATTGATTTAGAGAAGTCACTACTCTTAAATAACCATACCAATGTAAGGAGGATAAATATCATTGCCTACTACCTCATTTGTCAATTTTTACTGGTCAGCCTTTTTGGAAAAGGTGAGTTTCTAATCATTATTTTGCTCCATCATATTTATAAAGGTTATAATTTGATTCTTTAGTTTTGAGTGAGACTTTATCAAGCCTTGATAAGGTATGTTATAATCCTACCTCCCATTTTACTAGTAGTTTATTCTTGTTTCAACTATTGCTTTAAGAAAAATTAATGATATTCCTTTATGAGCAGAACATATGAAGGTATCAATTTAGACTCTATCTTCATAAGCAAATGCATATTACCCAAAATTATACCAAAGACTGGATTCAATTTTTGGATGCTTTAACTAATAATGCCATGTGTTTTATTTGTCCTTAAAGGCTATCCCACGTTACTCTTCCTTTTCTTAAAGGAGCTGTCATCTTGCTTGGTTTTAAGTAGGTTGGTTGGTATACTTCTTCTTACTTAAACCATCAATTTGGGCATTCTCAACAAATTTTGGTCTCCAGTGAGCTATCTACCATGAGAAATGGTTTTTGGAAGGTGGGACTTAAATGTGACATGATTACAATATGGCCTATTTAACCCATTTAAGACATAGTTGATATAAAGGAAGGAAAAAAAGCTACTATTTTTATGAATTCTCCTGCTTATAAATCATGGGTTGATTGACAGAATAAGTGATTGGGCTTTTGTGACTGTTCTTTTAGGAATTGCTTGAGTCTTAAGCTTCATTTTTAGATTTATGCTTGATTACTTATTTTTTCCTTTTTCATAGTGTAATTGGCTTAGTTTAGAGCATCTATAAAGTTTTCTTTCTTTTTGCTTTATAAGATAAATGAGGATTTTCTTTTTCTTCTTTGCTTTTTTCTCCCTTATCCATTCATCATTACTCCTATAAATGAGAAAGGAAATTTATTTTACATAATTATTTAGCTACTTGGTCTATATAATAATTATGCTCAAACAAAGACATATGCAATAACAACTTATCCATGAATTACGGAATTCAATAGATTTTTTTATTAGTGCATAAGCTAAGTAAAGTAGTTATTCAGTTGATGAACTTTAATGGGTTCTTAAAATTTATTTCCATCTATGTCCAATAGCCTTGTTGCTCTATTTTTTAAGAGGTGCTTAACTATGAATGGCCTTTTCTAATTTGGCTTGAATTTGACCCTTAAATCTTATTGGTCTTGTCTATTTCAACATTAGATCTTCTTCTTTTATTTTGTGAGGTTTAACAAATTTGTTAAAAACTCTTCCATACTTCTTTGATATAACTTGTTATGGTATAAGGCCCTTTGTCTTCTTTCATTAATAAGGCCAATTTATCTTATTTACTCTTTGCCCATTTCACTTTAAGTATATTAGCTTTGAAAAGAACCCCTACGGACTTTACCCTTAATTAGATTGGTAGTACAACTTCTATGGCATATATCAATGAGTAAGTTGTAGCACTAGTGGACATTTTAATGATTTCTTTATAACCCTATAGAGCCAAGGGTAACTTTTCTACCTAATCTTTATCCCTCTAGATCATTTTGGCTTAGATATTTTTATAGTTTTATTAGCTACTTCAATGACTCCATTGGATTTTATGGCAATGATTCATGGTATTAGATTTCATACTTTTTAAATAAGCTCTTGGTTTCTCCTTGGAATTGATCATTGTTATCTATTACTATATGGTGAAGCACTCCATACCTATAAATGATTTGATTCTCAATGAATTTCCTCATTTGCTTTGATTTAATTTGGCTAAAGGATTGCATTTTCACCCATTTAAAGAAGTAATCTATTACTACTATGATGAATTTGTGTCCATTGGAATTAGGTCTAACTCCCCCCATAATGTCAATTCCCCAGGCTGAGAATGGCCATGGTAATGACAAATTGTATAGCTCAGAAGGTGGTATGTGCTTAAGATTGGTGTGAATTTGGCAATCATGGCATTTCTTGACAAATTGGAGGTGATATGCTTCTATAGTGTTCCAATAGTATCCTTGCCTTATTATATTTTTTTGCTAAGATTGTCTTAATCATGTGTGGTCCACATATGCCTACATGTATTTCTTACATAACCTTTTTAGCCTCTTTTCTATTTAAGCATTTAAAGTGTACACCATTTGATTATCTCTTATAAAGCTATCCACTAAAATATAGAAATTGAGAAACACATCTCTTAAATGACATCTTTTCTTTGTCAGTGAGTCCCTGGGGGAGTTCTCTTCTTTCAAGGTATCCTTTGATATCATGGTACAAAGGGTGATTTTCTTTCATTACCCTTAATTAGAATGTTTATACCTTTTCTAATTCATAAAAGGGTAGTGATGATGAGGATATTAGTATGGGAGGTGACAATGATTTTCCTTTGTGGTCCTATGCACTTGTTAGACTTGCTAATGTGTTTGCCATTTATTTTCTTCTCTTATGGTAAAGTGGAATTGTACGAAAGAGAAGTTTTGTCTCATTTCATTAACTATTTCCACATAGGGTTTCAATTTATCTTCCCTTATTTTCTATTTGCCTTATACTTAGTGAGTGACCAATATGGAGTCTGCTTATACTTCTACGTATTTTACTTTTAAAACTAAAAGACATTTTAATCCAAACAGGCATGCTTCATGTTTAGCCATATTATTAGTAACTTTGAAGTTAAGTTTTAATATGATTATACCTATTCTGGCTCTTTTTCAGTTAACTACCACATCAAAGAACATTTTTCATCCTTGGACACTTATTACTCCTAAATGTTCATTAGGTAATTCAATCTCTTATTTTTAGTCATTTGTGATGGATTGTTAGGAACAATTCAACCACAACACTTTTATTGTCTTTTTGTTATATACTATATATCATGCTTTTCAAAGGTATCAAAAATAAATGTTTTAATATGT
>CANXYI010142417.1:0-14853 GCA_948208565.1 Hura crepitans
CTATCATTTGTCGGGTAAGGTGTATACATCGATACCCGTATCTGAAGTGGAAGAGGCAATTACTGCAAACAGATGGCGATGTTACAATCATCCAATTGTTGAGGCGGATGATGCATCATTACGGGTGGTCACTACCACCACTTTTGTGTATCAAAGTATTAAAATGCATTCTTTTGCGAGTACGAACCTTTTTTTATTTTATTATTATTTTATCATGTAACTATTTTTCTCAGGTAATGTAACTAGAAACGGCTAAACTGCATGATAAAAACAAAAACTACGAATTTGACTCATTTTCAACTTTTGCCAAAAGATTGGCTCACGTATATCGGCTCTCAAGGCAAGGCAGCTTTGCGTTCTCATGCTTGAGGATTATAAAAGGCCAATGGAAGTTGTTCCAAAGATTTGGTCAACCGATGAGTCTCACAACTTTGCTTAGCTGAATTATCGCCAAGCCAATTATATGGTAAGATAACTTCTTCTGATGGCTGAGGCCCAGTTGATTGAACAAAAAATTTTGGTCCATTGATGTCGGCCGTCAGGTCGATCTGCTAAATTTGAGCAATGGTTCCACACAAGCCTGACGAGCTAAATTAAAAGCCATTAGATGGAGCTTGGTAACTCCTTAGTACTTGTGGCCTCAACCCAATCGCCGGGCTGATTTTGTGCTATTTATAAGGCTGGTTGACGCCAATGATTCACTAGGCCTATACGTTAACCCCCAAAGTTGGCCCGTATAGTCCCCAGCTGAGTTAGATGGGCTTGGAATGTCTAATGTATTTAATAGTTGGATATAACACATTAGGGCCATTTCTACAAAAGGGGCCCATGCATGATGATAGGTTTGCGACTGGAAATCTATGGAAATGTTCAGTTAATTTATGCCTTCATAGAAGAAACGAAAAACCTTGGTGCGGCGACAGTTTCTGTAAATTCCTTGTGCTATAAATGAGAGATTACAGCTACTTGTACCAAGCTTCTATGATTGCTGACCTACGAAAAAACATAAACCAAAACTAAAATCAAATAAAACCTAACATTTTTTTCTTCAGCAATTAATCTCATGAATCATAATACATTCATTAATTCCCCCCGCTTTTTATTCAGTTCTAATTCCCCACTCCCTGGAGCCAATTAGCTTGCCTGCTCTTCTGAATTTTCTTCGCAATGCAAACATTAATCAGCTTGTTGGTTTTATGAACTTGTATTAAAACAGGAATTCAGGCAATTGTCTTGTCGATGAAAACAATCTATCTCCATGGAGGCTGTGGATGTTTATATGGTAACGAGTAAGGTTCCCAACCACTATCCGGTTCCCTTCTTTTACTACCCACTCCAGAGCTTGAGGGTGGTTGTGCATTGACCCTCAACTGGTCCTCAATCGACCTGCTTTGACCAGGCATGAAAACGTGCCTGAAACCCCCACTGCTTCCCCCGTCGCTTGGAAAACCAGAATTCAAATCAAAGTTAGGCCGTGAAGGTCCTACGCCATTTAAACTTGGTGGCACACCACACATGCTCATGATGAATGATGGTTGGGAGTAAGGTTGAACAGGTGATGAAGAACTCAAAATATGAGGCCCCACCGGGGCTACTCTTGCATCCACCATACAAGGAATTGACGCACTAGGTCCGTACACAGCTGAGGAAATGGCCATGGTCGGAGCTGTTGTCAATCCGTTGTACCCAAATACAGGAGAATGCGTATATGACACAGCCGGAATCCCTAGAACACCTCCCACTCTTGCCAAATTAGCGTCCATTACGGGGTCCAGAGTCTTACCATTTGGCAATGACGGATTTTGTAGAACAAAATCCTTTCTACTGACTTCTGACCTACTGCTCACTTCAACTCTAGCACCCATGATAGAAATAACAGGATCGCCTGGTTTATATCCTCCAAATGCATTTATATTTTGCTTGCCAAGATAGAATGCTGGATCGGAAGAATCATTGTGCAAAAGTGGTCTATCATTCAAATCAAAATTCCTTAGTGAAGGCTGCATTGATGATGAAGAAGATGCAGGTGATGGGCTACGATTACCATTTCGAGGGTAGAACAACTTTCCCTCCATCCTTGAACTTGATGGTGGAGCATCGCCTTCATCGCTGATCTGATTTAAATCCAGGTTGGGCCTCTCTGATCTTCTTGGACCAACTTCTAGTGAAGATTCCCCGGAATGCAGGCCAGATGAGACTGGAAAAGATCTTTCCAACATCAAGTCCATGACCTTCTCATCTCCATCCTCAGCCACATTAAGATCAATATCAAGGCTGTCCTGCCTCTTTTTTGAACTATTGCTAGTTCCCCCCATCTCCGGGGTCTTTTCACCATCAGAGGTCTTGCGTAGGGAAGCTGGACGAAAAGCACTAGTAGCTGCAGACCCTTTCCATCCAAGAATCCCCTCAAACTGCAAAGGCCCTGAAGGAGATCCAGAAGCTGCTGCTGGTCTTGAAGCTGAAACAACAGAAATCGGAGTAGAGATGGGATTCACTATATGCTCCATATCATCAGAGCAGACTTCCTGATTCAGATCAAAGTCACATAGACCTTTCTCTGTATTAACTTCTGCTTCTGGAGCCACTTCAGTCACCAGTGAGGTCTCCAATTCATGTGTGCCATTTTCTGCCTCCACATTATTTGGACTAATTAAACGTCCCTCTTGTGCAGTAGATCCATCAGCAGACAGATTTTTTCCCATTGACACATCTTCTTGAGGCACCTCCATTTGCATGTCCTGCTTTGCATTTATAGAATCTGGGCTATCTGGCTGCCCAATATCATTTGCCATGGCTTTGTCCGAAGAAGAGCTGCAAGATGGTTCTTCTACCACCTCTCTTTCCACTTCTTGAGCAACTTGGCGAGCAACTTCTAGAGCATCATCTATACCATATTCAATCTGCATATCAGATCTCTTCTGGTTCATTGGATCAGAGCTGTGGGTATCCATCACTGTTCTAGTAAATTCTCTCAAATTATCAGCTCCATCACTGCTATGCTCCCTATCATCCTCCTCATCAGCTCCAATGTCTACCATCCGTGACAAAGGAGTCCCCGCATCCTCAGATTTCTCCGATCTCCTGTCACTATCAGGTGAATTCGGCATAGTGTCGGAAGAACAATCATCTTTCTCTACAGACTCCAAAACATGTTTGCTAGGATGAGTATCAGATCCTCCGTCATCAGCCACAGCTTTTGGCGGAGATATGGATTTTCCCACATCACCAGACACACTACTGTTTAAACCAGAATGACTCTCCTTGACATGAACATTGTTTTGCAGCACATGTTCTGCCAAATTCTCTTTAGCAATAATGGTATCAGCACCAGGAGAAGTCACTCCAGGTTCCACCTTACAAGGAGAAACTATCATATCCGAGGCATCAGAGAAACAGCTTGGATTCTTTGAAGCATCCAACTCTGATTCAGTGTTCTGTACTCTTGGAATGGAAAAACTACTTGTCTCAGTCAACGGAGTTCCGTCAACCGCACTTATCAGGAATTTTTCCTTCAATGAAGTACTCCTTTGAACAGCGTTTGACAAGATAGACATACTAAGAGGATCTGGGGAAGGGTCCTCAGAGTTCCTAGAAGTTTGAATCTGTTCTTTTACCTCTTCTGATTGAAAAGAATTTGAACTTTTTGACAGTAAAATTCCATCCCTGGCAGTTTCAGCTGCATTGCTTTCTGCATCCATATTTCCTTTGGGAAGAGGAACATCTACAGCAGTATATTCTGTCCCACCATTCCTATTACTGGTAATTGCACTAGCATCACAAAATGCCTCCACATTCTGAACATCTTGATGACTTGCATTGCTAGCACTACCGTGCTTCCAGCTATCAAACAATGCTCTTGCTCTATCCTGCACGCGAGAGCTACTATGGCCAAGAAGATTATTGACACTGATCCAGATCCCAGAAGAAACAGACCTCTCCTTATCTATTTGCAGCTTTTCCAATGCTCTTAATAGGGCAGTAAGTGACTCCTCTACAAAGCCATCAGCTGTGTCATTGCCGTACTTTTGTGCATCCTTTAGCCATTTATCGAAAAACCAAAGTCCATCTAACCGAATAAAAAGATCTAGACAGTCTTTATTCTCTGTAGCAGCTATTGTGCTTGCAACAGCAGCCCACTGCCTGGTTGCATCACCAACATTCTTCACATTACCATCTTTCTCCTGCTGCATTACAGCAACAAGCTCATGCACACGAGAAGGAGCTGTAAGCCCATCTTTCATCTCGGTAAGGGTAAAAAAATCTTCAAGTGTCATAGTCCTTCACATTCCACACCTCCAGGTATTACTTAAATCCTCATTGTTCATTAGTCCTCCGTTTCCCATGGAGAACAGGTAACTTTGGCAATAATAATTACAGAAATACCTGCAGAAATGAAAAATGGAACCTCTAAGGGAACAGCACTTGATAGCATGCAGCAGCTCAGCAATACTATAACCATCCAACTTGAAAAGAAAAATGTGGACACAACGATTATAGAACAACCCCCAGAAGACAAAATATAGATAGTCTCATGTACACATAAATATAAATTAGAAAATACTTTGACCAAGCTGACCCAAGTGTCAAAACAAATATTACAAAATATTGATGCAATTTATTTTGCTCTAATGCACGGCTAGGGCTGTCCCAAAAAAAAAAAAAAACCAAAAAATCAAAAACCAAACCATATCCAAACCGAAACCGATGGTTTAGGTTAAGGTTTTTAATTTCTAATCCTTTTGGTTTTGGTTAAGGTTTAGGTTTAGTTAGATGATTAACCGCTATAAACTTAAGTGTTTTTTTGTTTATATTTTTAGTGTGTATCTAATTACATTTTTTACATTATATACATAGATGTTCTAAACTTATTTTTAATGGGTTCATAAATTTATACTCTACCCTAATCTCTCAACATTGATATTAAGAAGATGTCGATTTTTGTGATTGGATAGTTAAGATGCTTTAAAATGTTTATTTTACGTGAATATTGCAATGAATACTTTGAAATTTTATTTTATTTGCTTCGATTTTTTGTTAGCTTCAAAGGTAATTTTAAAATTATATTTTTATATTGCTTTTTTATATTAAAAAATAATTACTTCTTTAATTAATGGTTAACCTGAAATGTTTGTTAACCTAATTGATTTAGGGGTTAACTGTTTAGCAGATAACCAAACTTAATGGACTAGTTAAGGTTAGACATTTTGTGAAACCAGCATTAATGACTAGACTTAAAATATGCTTACAAATTGGTTAACCGATCCATGGACACCTCTATGCACGGCCAACACGTAAATTTAGAAACAATATACCCGTGTGTATAAGATACCAGTCTTAAAAGAAAATATAGCACTAACACTTACAAAACGAATGGACATAAATGCATTCACTTTTCATTAAGACTCCAATTGTCGATAAAACCAAAAATTGTGTGCGGGATGATATTATTTGCAGACTATACTTATTTAGTCAAGCTTCTAACCAAAGTAAGCAAGGTTAAATTAAAGCGATCCTACTAAAACAGCTGGCTCGACCATGGCTTACATTACAAATAGACTGTGTCAAGAATGTAAGGTAGCCATTTGTTAATCCAATAATATATACAGGGAGGAGAATATCTTCTTTCCTTTACACGTTTTGACATTTCATCCATGTTACTATAGTTCAGCACTTGCTTCACATTCCAAGAACAATGATTAGAAAAACAATCATCTCGAAAAAAAAGTTCAACATCATCTCACAGATAACGTCTAAAAAATAATTGAGGAGCACAAGAATACAGTTTTTATTGTTCTTATATTGTGCAAGACCACTAGTCTGTAATTTACCAAGCGATTGCCATTATTCTCTTCCTTTCTGTCATTCATTTTGGTAAAGAAAGGCAAACAAAAAAAAGGTATAGAAAGATAAGAATAAGTTTGCAGACTATAAAGCAAATTTTCCTTCCTTTTAAAAAGCATATCAAAGAGATGGCTTATTGTCATCCATCGTCTTTAGTATTAAAAGCAACAGATTGACTGAACCTACTTACAAAACAAAACACATGAAATTTCAAGTGGAACCTAATAATGAAGCTATTTACAGATTTTAGAGAAACTAAACTTTAATTAATCCAACATATGATACCTAATTAAAATGCATGGTGACATGCACTGATTATGATATAAATGACCTTCTTGACTACATGAGCATGTCATAATACCTACAACTAATGCAATTTTCAAGCCAATGTCATTCTGGTCATGTGTACATACGGGGAAAAAAAAATCCATGCTTAACCAGAGTCAGTAAATTACACAGGCAGCATAAAATCAACAAATTTCAAATACCCAAACGAAGATCTCATACAAAAATTAAGCTTCACTTCCAAATATGGAAACCAAAACAAATAATGGATTCAGAAACAGTAGTAATATTAGAACTACCTGGCACATGAACCTGAACTTATAGAGCAGCAACTATTAAAGATCAAAAGTTATAGAAAGTTCCACCAATTAAATAACTCCGTTTCAATCCTGAAACTGCACAGAAAACTGGTGATTAGGGAAAATAATAGTAAAATTGAAACCGCACAAGAATTAAATTGAATTTTAAAAAGTGAACAGAAAACAACGAATCTACAATAAAAAAAAATAAAAAAAACTAACAAAAAACAGTTCCTCTAAAAAACTTGACAAAACCACAAAAAAAAAACGTCACAACAATTACCAAGCGAAAAGAAGATCAGACCTAGAAATGAAGGAAAACAAAAACATTAGGAGATTGTGGACCAAAAGAAACCCTAGCTTTTACGGCTGTATATTTGTAGAGTGAGATATAAATCGAAAGAGATTTAAAACTTAATCTTAATTACGGAATTAATGCTAATCCATATATGATTGAAAAAGCTAAACTATATAAATAGAAATAAATTTGACAGCGAATTAAATCATAAAATGGGAACAACAGTAAAACCAAGCGTAACATGTACTTTACCTTCGTAATTAATTACTTGAAATAAAAATTAAAACCCTAGCTGCGATGCAGCTTGTAAAAAGAGACTCCACATCCACTTTCTGCGCGCTTCTTTCTCTAGAAGTTTCTCTCTCCAATAACAGAATTCCAAGCTTCGTTTCCCTAATCTCTTGCTCTTAAAAGTTCTATTTCCTTCCTTTATTACTCTCTTCACAAAACCCTCGCTTTGTTCTGTGAGAAGCCCTTCCTTCCGAAGCAGAGAGAAAGGGAGCAACGTTTCTTCTTCGCGTAAATTGTTCTTCTTTCCTTTTTTTTTTTTTTTTAATCTAAAATTTTCCAATTTTGAATCTTTGTGTATATTTCAGTTTTCTGGTCGGGTTTAGTTCGGAATTGGGTAAATGCACGTGCCACGCGTAGGAAAGCCCTTGGCTTAGAGCCGGCTCGCGTGACACCTGCTTGGCCGGTCAACCGGTAGCAATATTTTTCTTTTCTGTTTTTTTTTCTTTTTTGGTTTTGCATTACTGATAATACCGATACACTGTCTATATACGAAGGAAAAAAAAAAAAAAAACTGTCAATTTTGGGGTATGCTTGAAAATTGAAATGTGGGTCTGTTTTATGATGAGCTTCGGTGAAAGTAGGGGATAGACAAAGGCCGAGATGAAAAGGAAAGGAGCACATCGTTTTCTATGGCTCCACCTGTATGCGATGCCAATAGCCAGCTGCTCTCTCGCAATCACGTGCCTTGTACACGTGTGGTTTTTAGAATAGAATTCAGAAGGTCCCATTTCAACATATTTGTAGAATTTATTATTATTATTATTATCATTATTATGTAATTTGTACAAAATTCTTTGCTTCTTGTTTATTTCTACTGCAATTATTAAATAACATCAGTTACACATACTCATCCAACAAATTATCTACTTGTGATTTAATTTGAGAGTGGAAACTCTAATTAATAACATCAATCATTTATGTTTTAGCCATACTTGAGTAGTTTTAATAATTATTTTTGACTTTTTTGTATTTTTTATAATTATGCCTGTAATTATTTAAGAACTTTCATCAAAAGATTATAAAATATTTTATTATTTTTTAATAGATAAAAGGTGAAAATGAAATTTCAAATTCGAAATTGTTGAATAAATTTTAAGATCAAATTTACCACAATAAATGTTTCCCAGAAACATTAACAGTGTGTTATTAAAAAAAATGGCAACTCCAAGCAAATAGAAATATATGAAGTAGCAAGCGGTTGGGAATGCTAAGAAAACAAGAGCATTAAGTTATGTGGCTACAAGTCTATTCAAAGGGTGCAAGGTCGTCCTCCAACAAGCAATTGTGAGTATGAATATGACATTGAAATGCCTCTTTTGTCCGAGTATACAAAAACTACTGTTGATACCAATAAGATCATTGCATGTGATCAAAAGCTAAAGACTGCAATTTTCTGTGAAAAGAAAAAAAAAATTCAAAGGATTCTAGCTTGACTTGCCATGATTTTGTTCCTTTTCACGTGATAAGCTGATAAGCAAGTTGAATGCTTCATACACCATTCAGTTTTCTTTTCTTTTTGGTTCTTTTATTTTTTTCAAGTTTCATGGATCATAATATTCAACTTTTTTTGAAAGTTTGGTAGGATACAGTAGAGACCTCTTCGGCAATCAGCTTAAACATGGACGGTGAAACTTCTTGTTAATTTTTTTAACACAAATAGGAGTGATATAACGAATTCCTTATTAACTTTTAAAAATACTTTTTGATGGATGTGATGAAATAATCTTTTTTTTAATTATAATAAGTCTCATATTCAAGTTTTGGATATAAATTATTTTTAAGTGCTTCAAAAAAATAATGTTTTATCCTTTTAATAGCCTGTCTAAAATAAATCTGTATTGATGAATAGTAAATTTCAGACATTGAATAGTTAAAAAAGAGTAATTTATAAAAATATTTTGTTGCATAAATAATGATAGTCAAGTAAGTTTAAAATTGTTTGAATTATCAATTTTACTTTAAATAAAATTTTACTGAGCTTTTCTCAGTTTCTCAATATGCTAGCAGTGCAATTTCTAGAAGGGGATATTAGATAAAGGGGATCACTGGTTTGGGTCATTTCACAAAGAATTCAAAAAAGATAAGGACAGAGAATAAGAACAATCTTGGTTACAAGCTTTGATCTTGGTCCTTGAATACTTAAATAACATCTAGATATATCAAATGGGGAATAATTAAAGAATATTCTTCGTCCAAATCAACAAAACAAGATATTCATTAAATAGCAAACTGATTCTTCACTCTCTTTTTTTTTAATAATAATATTTGGAAAATACCAAGTCAAACTTTGACAAAGCTCAATTCCACTCATTGGTATTAATGTTGTGGTCGAAACACGATCTCTTTCGAAAGTTATCTTGCTGTTCAAACTTGGTTAATGTCTTTGAAAGTCAAAAGACTCAACTTGGCATTTTGATTGACAACAACTTGGTCAAATTTACAGGTGAACATAGTCTATTGGCGAATTAAGGATGAACGCCCATCGTAAAAGACGAATGTTTTTTTTTTAATAAAGAAAAAATATTAGAGGATGAATACTGTTCGCCAATTATCCGCATGGCTTCCTTGTAAATGTCTTTCCATTTGAGTTGAGTCAACTGCCATTTTTGCTTAAAAGAAGAGGCATTTAACTGTGGGAACCAAAATTATTTGGAATGGAGATAATTAGTACCAACGTTATTTATTAATATTATCTATATAGATAAGACATTTGAAAGCAAGAAACAAAAAGGGCAAAGATAAAAGCTTCAATGGTTTTTCGATATTCAACGAGGATTGAGTCATACATTTCACTTATTGGTCCAAGTCCTACTCATTATCCATGCTTTGAAAATCTACTATCAAAAAGTTCCAAAAGTAGGTTATGAAACAAAAAGAACTGGCCCGTTAACCATCATATTCATTCGTTGGAGCCATTCGAAACCTTCCATCAATCTCTTTGGCGTTATTCTATCATATCTCGCGTCCTCTTTAGCTTGAATGTTTCTAAAATTTCTATAATCACTTTTCTTTAAAATTCTCAAAGGGTCAAGAAATATAATGAAAAAAATAATTGAAATCAATTTCTTCAGCAAATTAGGCAGTCATTCTGAAGAACAAATTTGACATTGAAACCAAAATGGGAGTGTCCTTAAAATCCAAGGGAGCCCATTAAGCCCATATTCTCCAAGGGCGAAACATTATTAACTTCTTTCTTACCCAACAACATTCTTGAACTAAGCCCCTGCTTTGGTTCAATGTGCTTGTTTTCGAAATTTCATTTGGGAGGGAAAAAACGAAAATCATTGCTTCAAAATAAAGACCTGAAAGCCCAGAGGCTATGGTGCTTGCTTGGAGTTGGGACACCCCAATTACCAATGAATAACTATACATGCACTGTTGGTGCTAATCCTTTTTCTGCATCTCTACAGCACAAATTATATTTAAGGTCCAAAATGAAAACAAGAACAAAAAGAAGACCTGCCATGCCAAAGAACACCTCATGCACGGATTTTGAGAAAGATTTTTACGTGCTATAGACGGAGATTACTTTGAAGCAAACGTACAAGCGAAATACTGCCCTGCGTTCTTTCACCAGCAATCAGTTTCTTTCCTCCTTTATTCCCCTGCAGAGCAGGAAGGAGAATTAAAAAATAAAAAAATAATTAAAAAAAAAAAAAAAACCCTCAACCAATGGTTAAGAATAAACTTTATGCTTTCTTTGATTCCAATTCCTACTCTAGTTATTTCTGGTACATGCAATATAAATTATGGGCATTACTAATTACTTGTCGCATTGGATTTCGGCTGATGCTGATCGTTTGCTGAATAGTTTGATCTTCAACATCTTAAGCAAGCGTTAAAAAATTTAGCAAGAAATTTCACGCACGTTTCGCAATCCTTTAGGCGACTAGACCTTTTATTTTGTGGTGTCAATTGGATGGCTGAAGATTACTACAAATTACCTCGAACATAAACTACAATTTTATTGTTGACCAGGAAACTACAAACTGGTATAAAGTAGTAAAACAAGAGGCACCAAAAAAGTAACTTACTTTTTGCTTCTCGGGCTCATCTTCAATTCCCAAAGCCGTAACATCTCTCAGTAATATAGATGAGGCAGGCACCAGTCTCCTGATTATTAATATAAAAATTTGACTAAATATTAACCGACGAAGTTTAGGAATTCAATAGAAGAAAAAAAAATGAATTGGCCTATCTTGAGAAAAGCAGTAAGTGTTGTGTATCTAACTAAGCAAGACAGACTGCAAACCTTTTTGGTTTCTTCGAGTCCAATGATTTGCCTGATGTATCGGATTTTACTTCACAATCTGGCACATCAACGTTGGACTGTTCGAGGAGTACTGCATCTTCCTTGTGTGATAGTGGAGGATCCAATGGTTTCTGAAAATACAGGAAATTGTTAAAAAAAAAAGACTACATAAGATTATCAACGTACCTTTTACAATAAGTCAACTAGATGTTTGACCTTTCCATAATGTTTTGGAGATAAATTGGAAGGAAAAGCTAAACCTACAAACCTGATGAATCAAGTTTTTCTTCTAAAACGAAATAAGACTTCATCATAATTGACATGAGAACAATCATGATTAGCACCAAAATCCTTGCTATAGCAAATTAGTATATACATGGTCACTGTTGCACGGTATTTTCAATGAACAATGTGAAATTTTGTAATTGAAATATGAGTTACCAGCCTGTACCCACCCCACAGTCTTTTCCGCAAAAATTCTGATCCTTTTTTGAATGGTTACTGCTTGTAAATGCCTTGAAGTCTGAAGAAAGAATATTCACATCCATCTAGTACAAAAGGCTCAGCATGTTAGCCACTTTCTGAGTGAAGAAATGAACATGCATTCTCAATAAACAACATGACTTACTATATATTCTTTTTTAAAAGAAAAAAAAGAAGAAAAGCATAGAGCAGTGTAAATATACCGGAGACGAAACTTGACCACGACTTGCAGTGCTAGAGCTTTTAGGTACCTTGAAGTTTGGAGAAAGAATAGTTGCATCCATCTAAGCATATAAAAATCCCATCAATGACTTTCAAAGATTAAAATCACAGGGAACCTAAACAAGGGCATTACTTCATTTTATTGTTATCAAAAAGAAAGGAAATTTCAGCATCACATGTAACCTGTTTTTCAACATGCTGATCAGATCTAGGAGTACTAGCACATTTATTCGCCTTGTGGCTGGAAGAATGAATATTCTCATCAGCCTGAAAACAAGTGTCAGATCAATTATTCGTGAGGAATTTTCTTTCCCAACTCGTCTGAATGCTTTGAAAACTAATTCGTTCATTCCGGTACTTCTTTGCTAATTTTGTTGGAATAATAATTCAATCGTTAAGAAATCATTACAAAAGTCTGATGTCAATTGCCTTCTAGATGCAGAAATGACGTATATTCTCAATGAACAACATGACTTAAACTAATTTTAAAAATAGCCAAGCCAGTTAAATCTACCAGAGATGAAATATCCCGATCACATCTTGGAGAGCTGCTGCACTTAGATTCCTCCACATCTGAAGAAACAACAGTCGCATCCATCTGAGAACCAAAAACCCATTATCAATTGCCGTTAGAGCAAAAGACAAGGCACAGGTGTTCTCAACAAGAGGATTATTTTCTCAATAAAGAAAATTTCATCATCAATATTACTTGATTTGCAACATTCTGATCACATGTAAGAGTACATGCACGTTGAGATGTCTCATGATAGTGAGAATGACTGTTCACATAAGCCTAAAAACACATGTCAGATTAATTAGCAATTATACTTTATTTTCCTTTTGACAACGTAACACCCTGGTGAGTAATTCAATTTTAGTTTAGTACTTTATTGCTAACTTTAGTTTCAAATAATACTTCAAAGACTGACAAACCAGTGCAAAAGTGTCAGATGTATGCTTTCAAAATGCAAAGTTGAACATGTATTCTCAACGAACAATATAACATTCGCAGTTAACAAATAGGTGAGAAGCCATGCTAGAGATGAAATATCATGATCCCATCTCGGACTGCTTCCCTTGAGGTTTGAAGAAGGAATAGTTGCATTTATCTAAACACAAGAAAATGGTTATAAATTGCAGTTAAAGCATAAAGGTCCTGGTAATCTCAGCAAATTCCACTCTTGCTTTTTTCTTTTCCTCGCTGAAAGGAAAAAAGGAAAGAAAAGATTCAGCATCATACTTACCTCTTTTGCACCACCACAATGGCCTTCAGGAGTAATTGCACCTTCAGATGACTTGTGATTGGGACAATCACTATTCACATAAGCCTGAGAACAATCATCAAATTAATTACACCCTAAAGAATTTTTAAGATTAATTCAATGCATTAAGGATTTCTTCTATTTCAGTTTAATACTGGTTTTGCTAATTGTCTTGGAATGAATGATCATACTTGGGAAAATGCTCATATATCAAAATGACAGTCTATCTTGTGCATTTATCAGAAGATAACTGCACGAATGCCACATGTATCAAATTAATCAGACTTGCTGAGACTCAAATAATTCTTGATCCCATTCAGGCAATACGTTCATCTATGAAGATAAAGGAACTTTTCAAACACTAGCTGATTTCCAATGCTCAATGATTCTTTTATAGAGGGAGGAAATAACTTATAGAAGCACCTCAGGAAATAACTCTTGATCGTGTTCTGGCTTCAGGTTGCACACTTCAGGAGAGTTGCAGTTGAATTCCTCAACAGTGATCATCTGGATAGAAAATAATTTCAAAAACCACATTCTTCTTTGTGCATAATACATCGAATAAATAATGGAACTGAATTGTAACACTAACTCAAAGTTAAAGAAAAAGCAATTCGAACTGCCATTTGGAAAAGGCAAAATAAAAGCTTACTTGCTCACCTCATGAAAATTGCCACATTCATTTTCATCCAGATATACCGGGACATCAGTGTCATTATCTATTTTAAGAAAGGCAGTCTCCACTGAGATTTCTTTGGAACAAGTACAAAATGACTTAAAAACAGCATGCTCCCTTTCCAACTCAATGTATCTTCTCTTTTCACATTTCAGGTTCTCATTGAGACTTTCTATTTCTTTTTCTGCCACCTAACCAAGACAATTAGCCGATCAGTTTCCCACGGAAATTGCTTCTACCAAACATGTTGGAACATTGTCAGTGACTTCAACAGACATTCAACAGTATAAAAAAAAGGGACAATAAAAATTGATATTACCATGACTTTGTCTTTGTATTCCTTCAAAACTTTCCACACTGCTTTAGCAAAATTTTGCATGAAATAATAGTTTCTTTCCACTCTTCTCAAATCAGCATAATCAGATGTCATCGGTGAAGTATCAACAGTCTTCAAGTTGCTGATTCTTGGGACGTCTCCAACTAAAAGGACAAAATTTTCACAACTTTTAAACAAAATATCATTCAAATAAGACGAGAAATCACAAGAATAGAAATGGAAGTTGGTGCTACCATTGGCAGCACCTTCACTAAATAGTGAATCTTCAGCCCCAGTGCTTTTTCCTCCTTCAATCTGAAAGCAAATAAAAAATATTGCAAGGAATAAGCATCTCGTACAATTTCGCTATTGACTGCCTGCATTCACAACATTCCAGCTCTGACTGGAAATTTCATGAACTTTCAATTCATACAATAAAAATAAGAATAGGGCTTTTATTTTTTTTTAATATTTTCTTCAATTCAAAAATATTTATTTGAAAGGATGCATTTTAAACAAAATATTTTATTGTGATCCATTCAAGTGAAGTTTGAACTAATTTCAATGACAAATATGAAGAGTGCGATTGACAGGAAAGTAATTTGTAAAGAACATATAAAGACAGAAA
>CANXYI010142430.1:0-10099 GCA_948208565.1 Hura crepitans
AAGGCCTTTCAGAACTAGAAATGATAACTGGTTTCATGATTATCCCTTTTGGATTATCCCACATGGAAACTAAGGTAGCTAATGCATCTGCTAGCTGATTCTCATCTCTTGGAACCTGACGGAAGGTGCACATTTCAAATCATCCACTAATTGACCTTTGGTATTCTACGTAAGGCATTAATCTTTCTTCACAGATGGTCCACTCTTCATTGGTTTGATACACTACTAATGATGAATCCCCAAACACCTCAACTATTTTTGCACCAAGAGCCAACAATCCTTTAAGTCCAAATATGCAAGCTTCATATTCTGCCATGTTATTTGGGACTTTGTATCTCAGCTTCTTAGCTAACAATAGCTTTTCTCCTTTAGGGGTTACTAAAATCACTCCTACTCTTACCCCTTTGCTATTTATTGCTCTATCAAAGTACATCTGCCATCCCTGGACCATAATTGGGTTCAAGTTTTCATCTGGGAATTTGAAATCCAATTGCTCACCTTCTAATGGATGATTGGCCAATAATTCTGTAACTGCTCACCCTTTTATGGTCTTTCTTGTTATGTACTGAATGTCAAATTCTTGAAGTAAAAGAAGCCATTTACTCATTTTACCTACCAAAGACGGTGCTACCTGAAGGTATCTTAATAGGTTGTGTTTAGACATGGCCTATATAGTATATGATTGGAAATAATGTCTCAATTTCTTAAAGGCCCACACCACTACTAAGGAAATCTTTTTCACTTCAATGTACTTGACCTTGTAAGGAAGAAATTTCTTACTTAAATAATAAATTGCAAATTCAATACCCATCTCATCTTTCTATGCTATCATAGCCCTAACTGAACTTTCTTCAATAAACAGATAGAGGATTAATGGCTTTTCATGCCTTGGCAATTATGAAATTGGTGGATTTAGTAGATATTCCTTGATTGTGTCGAAAGCCTTCTGACACTCATCATTCCACTTAGTTGGTTAGTTCTTTCTAAGAAGTTCAAAAATAGGCTCACATATGGTAGTGAGCTTAGCTATAAACCTATTAATGTATTGTATTTTACCTAGAAATCCCCTTATTTCTTTTTCTTTCTTTGGGAATGGCATCTCTTTAATTCCTTTGACTTTATTAAGGTCCACCTCGATTCCTTTTTGACTCACGATATATCTTAGGAGCTTTCCTAAAGTTACACCGAAGACACACTTTTTTGGATTCAAACACAGATTGTACTTTTTAATCCTTTTAAAGAACTTTTGCAAGGCCTCAAAATGTCCTTCCCTCATAGAGGATTTGATCATCATATCATTGACGTACACTTCCACTTCTTTATGAATCAGGTTATATAGAATCTTTATGGCCATCCTCTAGTACATAGCCCTAGCATTTTTCAAATAGAAAGGCATAACTTTGTAATTAAAGGTCCCTCATTCTGTGATGAAGGTGGTTTTTATCTTATCTTCTATTTTATTTAGAATCTGATTGTAATTGGCATACTTATCCAAGAAACTGTACATTTTGCACATTGCTGCACTATCAATCAACACATTTATATGAGGTAATATGAATTCATCTTTTGGGTAGGCTTTATTCAAATCTTTGTAATCTATACACATCCTGACCCTACCATCCTTCTTAGCAACTGGAACCACATTAGATAATCATGTTTGATACTGTACTTCTTCCAAAAATTTGGCTTTAACTTGCTTGTGTACTTCTTTTTTTATTTTTTCTGCCCATTTTGGTCTCATTCTCTATAGTTTCTAGTTCACTGGTTTTGCTTTCGAGTACATATGGATGACATGTTTAGCTATTTCTTGATCCACCCCTAGCATGTCTTCCTAGGTCTAAGCAAAGACTTTTTCATATTTTTTAAATATTTTCTCACATTTGATCCTCTCTTTAGGAGTTACATCAGACACAATTAAGATCTCTTTAGGATTTTCGTCAGTACCGAGATTAAATGAGGTAATATTGATTGAATTAATTTCAAACATGTTATGCATGTCGTGATTATCACTATGCATGATGCAGTTAGATGAGACATCACAAAAATAAGCTAAATTGTTCATATTATTAACAAAAGAAATAGGAACATCATTATTAAAGAGTTCGGATATATATAAATTTTCAAAAGAACTTTCAGGAAGGCCTTCTTCTTTCATATTCTTCTTTCCCTTGTCCTGAAGCACAGCATCAGTCAAAATTTCTTCCTCAAGTTTGATTTCTAGCTCAGTCAGGTTAGTGATGATTTCCTCATCCCAAAAATCTGAAACGACTTTCATTTCATTCGCAGCCTAATTAAACACATCACTGAAGATCTCAAATCCTGGCACAACCTATCCCTTAATGATAGCTGGCTCAAATTCTCCATAGTAACTAACATTCCCTTTAACCTGAATGAAACTCTCTTCTAGTAGAGGGATACCTTTTCTCGTCTTCCTCAGTTCTGACTTCTCTGTGATATATCCCAATCCCTTTCGATCTTTCTATCCTTGAGGTTAAATAGCTAAGATTAGACCTTCTAAAGCATGTCCTAATCTAGCTTTGGGCAGATAGTTCATCTTTTTTAGCATATTTACCACCTTAGGGTTTTCCCCTTCCTTCAAAAAGATTCCAATAATATGGAAACCGTTAAAAGGCTGATTAGCTATGTCAAGCATCGAAACCTGATTCTCCCTCATAGCCCTTATTGTTACTATCTCACTATTGTGGGGGATCTTTATCATCTAATGTAATGTCGATGGAACTCTTCCCAGCTTATAGAACCATGGCCTTCCTAAAAGTAGAGACAAATTATCAGGAATATTGAGCACTACAAACTCCACATCATCCATGATCATCCCCGTTTTGACCTTAACCTTAAAAGTCCTATATGCTTGTCTCTTTATGTTGTCATAGGTCATGATAGTAAGTTTGGACTAAGAGATCATTGAATCTTTAATCCCATACGCTGTTACAGCTTTAAATGAGCACATATTGATCAACGACCTATTATCAACTATTACACATGCCGTTTGCTTGTCATTGACTTTTGCTTTGATGTATAAAGGAAGGTTGTGGTGACACCCTTTAGGTGGTAAATCCATATTAGAGAAGTTGGCCATTGTTTTCTCCTCTCCTTTTACCATTGCCACTAGCTCAGATGGCGATATTATTGTTAAAATGGTTGCAGCATATAAAGCTTCGACCACTTTCTGTCGATGAAAGGAGGATTAATGCAATAGATCCCAAATCAAAATCGGTGCGGGAGTCTTCTTTAGCTATTTTATCATAACATCCTCTTCATTCTCCACCACTGGGGGAATTGGCTCCCTCTCTACTTCAGGCACCACTCGACCGCTTCGGGTCACTGCTTTAGTTTCTGCTTCTTCACCCAATTTTTGCTCTGGATCAGAATCTACCCATAAATCCTAAACTTATTATTCCAACTCGCTCTCATTGTCTATAGCCCAAATATCTGTCACACATACTGAACCTTGATTCACTTCGGCCCTTCTTTTCACTGCCAGATAATCATTCCCATACAAGTTTTACAGTACAAACCATTCTGGGAGACCTGAATTGACCATATTTATTGAAGGAGAAACTCTTGAATACACACCCTGACTTTTTTATCTCTGTTTCGGATCAAGTATTTGTCTTAAATCAATTAAGTCCTGAATCTTATCCCTCAAAGTGTGGCAGTTATCTGTATCATGGCTGGTATGCTGATGATATTGACAGTATAAATCTAATCTATGATAGGGCTGGCCTTCATTTTTGGAAGGTCTAGAAGGAAGAGGTTAGAGCTTTCTTTCTTTTTGAAACCACTTTAGACACCAAGATAATAGCTTGCCCAAGTTTGAATAATGCCTTGCTACAGCGGATACCTCAACAGTTTGCCTAAAACTAGCTTTACTTACATTCCTAGCTCCTTGATTCCTTCTATTGCCAAACCCTCTTGAACTCTTTTTCTATTCATTGTGCTCCTCTTCTAGGTCTATAGCTATGTCTTTTAATGATTTTTAGTCTTTTAACCCCTTGGCTTTCAAGCCATCTTTCAAGTACGGGTTAGCATTCTTAATGAACATACGGATCTGGTCCGATGCTTTCAGCTTTTTCCTAATTTCTAGCACTCTAGACCTCCATCTTGACAAGTACTCTACAAAGGTCTCATTGGATTTCTGCTTAAGCAACTCAAAGTTTTTCATGGTAACCTCCATGTAAGTGTTGTAGTCATATTAGTTGATAAAAGCTTCCGTCATCTTGTTCCAGTCCTCCTTCACTTTCTTTTCTAATCCATGATACTAATCAATCACTCTTTTTTGTAATGTCAAACTGAAATAAGCTACCTTCTATTTTGTGCTAAGCTCAGTGCCTCTCATAACTGTGGCGTATTGCTTAATGTGAGCTCTTGGATCAGAAATCCCATCAAACTTAGGTAATTCTGGCATCTTGAATTTGGAAGGTAAAATCTCTTTAGATTCTAAAGTAACTTCCTCAGGATCTATTCCTTTACCCATTGAGAGGAGCCTAGCCATTGCTTCTATTTTCTCTTCCAACTTTTTCATAGCTGCATCCTCAAACTTTTGAAGTGCAATCAAGTTTTCACAAAAGTCATACTCTGGATTAAAGTATTCAACCTTCTTGTCTTTTCCCCCAATGCCTATGGCTTGTTTCCCTATGCCATTTCCCTTAGAGGTAGCAGCAATATTTCCAGCAGGTGTGGCTGCTACGTTTTCAGCGCGTGGTGGTGACCCAGTAGCGGGAACTATCTCAGCGATTGCCTTTGAAACCATATCCATCATCCTCTTTTTAAACTCTTCAAAATTTTGATCTATCCTAATTTCAAAATTCAGAGCAGAAGAACTGCTTTCATCTTGCCCTGCCATTTTTGTCAGGTCGTGAGTGGTAGATGTGAATTCTTTTCTAGCTATCCTTCCATCTATCCTTCATACCCAAGCAGCTCGAGGATCTATGATGGCTGTAAGACAAAGGGTTAGACATGATGGAATGGGAATGCGCGTGAATGCATGAAATGGTAATGTATGCTAATGTGTACAACAACAATCACAAGTAAGAGCCTTCCAACCTTATTTCTTCCCACACATGAGGTCTTGTGCTCTTTCCTAAAAGGGCTTACCTATGGGACATTGGTAGCCCCAGCAGGTTCGAATAATGAACAACAGGTAGCTGAACATTATTTCTCTCACATTAAAGAGCGCATGCAAAATATTTGGCCTGTATACATTGGATATGTTCAATCAAGTCAAAATGCAGGGTCTAGCCCATTCCAGTTAGAAAAGGCCCAATGGATTCGATAGCATTTCGAGATGATTAAGTCGCATTTCAAGTATATTGGCCCACATAGCGCACAATAAATCATTAATCAAGGTGCCTAGGGGAAATTGCTATTGGTCATTACATTAGCTCATGGTTTGGTCATACCAGTTATGGTCATCTAAGCATGGTCCCTCCATAACGAGTCTATCTCGTCATGAGCATATGACCAATTGGTTCACCATTTCATATACCTTATAGGCACGAGGCTTGGATTTGATGCCACCTCTAAAAATCTTCCAATTTGAGTGAAATTGGGTTTATGCTTCGAAATGACATTAAGGTATAAAAAGGATGCCTAACTTATTCTAAGGCTCTAGCATGTAATGCAATTTTGAAATGGAATAGCATCATAAATTCAAAATATAAATTTCTATATTAATTTGAGATACTTTCGGAGAATGGTCTCATAGTCCCCAGTGGAGTCGCCACTATTTGCATCCTTTATTTTTCATTGGGCCGCTCAAACTAAAATAGCTAAAAACTCGACCTAAGCCTCACTCTTCGAGTCTCGAAAGACGAAAAGGAAGCTAGAGGAATCTAGGACTACTCCTATTTGATTAACCTAGGAGGAGCGAGTTGGGCACCACAAGGTAGGAGTCGCCACCCGACCGAGTCGGGAAATACCTTGTAGGGCCAAAACTAAAATGGTTTGAAACCCTACTCTTATTTATACCTCAAATTAATATGAAAATTCAGTTTGAATTTATGACATTATTCCTTTTCTCAAGCTACATTTTGCAATTAAAGTAAATCACATATTCATATATGAGAATTTACAAAATATATTTATAGAGAAGTAAATAGGTGCATGGAATTGAAATATCATACATGAAATCGGGCAATTGATTGTCTCGAGAACTTTGATTCTCGTATGTCAATTTTGAAAAATGAATTTTATTGTAGTGACTTTTAGAAGAATGGTTTGAGAACTTTGGCTCTCGTATGCCAATTTTGGAAAAATAGATTTTATTGTGGTGACTTTTATTAAGGAGGAATCGAAATTTATTTTTATTAGCAAAAAATCAATTTATTGGGTAAAAATATGATTTTTGATTATTATTTCTTTTTTAACGTGTAAAATTATTTTTCTACCTAATTCGACGTTCGTGGAATATTTCGGGATTAAAATTGGAAGTGTCATACATAAAATCGAGTGATGTATTTAATTTGAGAACTTTGGTTCTCACATGTCAATTTTAGAAAAATGGATTTTTCTTTATTGTGACTTTTATTAAGAAAAATCAAAACCCATTTTATTAATAAAATACCAATTAATTAAATAAAAATACTTTGATTATTTTTCCAATCGCATGAAAAATTATTTTTCTAATTATTACAGCATTCACGAAATTTAAATGAAAATAATCAGACAATAAAAATAAAATACAAGGCAATTACTTAAAATACATCCTAACCGAATAAATAAAAAAATAAAATTACATTTTAGGATGCCTAAAATACAATCTAACAAGAAATAAGCAATAATAAAAGCAATCAGCAGAAAAAACGCACAAAACGCAGAGAATAAAATAGACAGCAGAAAATAATAGGTGTCAAAAAATAACTTCACTGAGATTTAATGAGGTAGCAAAAAATATAGCACTCATATCCCAAATAATCAAATAACTTGCATCACAACAATAGAAATAATATATTAGTATGCAAAGCAAAAACAAACAGACAGACATAAATTAAATAAAAAATGGACAATCGCAAAAATATAAAATATTACACAAATAAATTATCATATCTAACTAGTAGATGTATAATGCAAAAAGAAGAATAAAAACAACAAAAATGACAAAAATAATATTTTTGTATGTGAAGCAAAAATAAAAGGATTAATAGAAATAAAATAAAAATAGACAGTCACAAAAATATAAAATATTACCCAGATAAATTATCACATCTAACTGGTAGATGGATAATGCAAAAAGAAAAATAAAAATAGCAAAAGTGACAAAAATAATATATTTAGATGCGAAGCAAAAATATAAGGACAAACAAAAATGAAAATAAAATGAGCAAACTCACAAATGTAAAAAATATGGCATAAATAATTTATCACATTTAACTGGTAGATGGATAAAATGGAAAGAAAAATGAAAATAGTAAAAAAATGGGTCAGTTGACAGATCGAGTATATTTGTCTTCAGAAAGATCTCGATCGGATTGAAAACGATGCTTGAATCTTCAAAAAATCCAAAAAAAATGGAGTTAAAAGAGTGTTTTTTTGCCTTTTTTTGTGTATTTTCTCTCTCTAAAAAATTTTCTCTCTTTAAAATGACCAACCCTAGAAAGGAAAAACCCATTTGGTATTTATACACGTCTCCCGAGGCAAAATGGCATTTGGGGATGAAAACAGTCATTTTTGCAAGCCAAACAGTCGTTTTCAAGAGCAAAATGGCCATTTTGGCCATTCTAGGCCTAAAACGGCCATTCCCCTCGCAGAAACGGCCGTTTTGGGTCTAGAATGGGCGTTTCCTGTACGGAAACGGCCTATTTTGAGCTAAAACGGTCAAAACAGCCGTTTCCACTATTTTTCTCCAAAACGGCCGTTTTCTCTTGCAAAACGGCTGTTTTCGATTTTTTTAAATTAAGGAAAAAGTTTTGAGATCTTTGGTTCGCATGTAAAAAATCCATTTTTTAGGATTTTTGTCCTCTTCATCATCATTATGCAAACCAAACCTAGAAGCCCCAGAGACCCAGTGTCTACACCCCTCATTACATACTTTTCACATAAATTGAATGAACAATTATTTGCTCTATTTTAGATTTAATGACTTGATCATACCAAAATAACTCATTAGCTTAATCTCGGATGTTACAAAATTCTTTTTTAAAAATATGTTAAGGACAATCGAGAAACTGACTATAAATCAGCTACCTAGATCAAGTGTTTTTGGTCTAAATAGTGTTTCTATTCAAATTATCTAGACCATCAGAGTTCAATAAAAATACAAAATAATAGTAAATTTTTCAAGCATTATTTTCTCTCTAACGACTATATATCATTCTGAAACGGCTATAAACTTTTCAAAACTATAAATATGGTTCATTTTTACTTGGGAACAAGTTGAACAAGTGTTGAAAAATTTCTATCTCTAAGAAATCTAAGCTCTAATTCATTTTTTATACTTCCACACCTTATGCTTCATTCTTTATACATCTTTCCTCAAGTTTAGTTATAACTTTTGAGTTGTAATTATTTTTTGTGAGGAAAAATCTCTTAGTAAAAGATTTTTATCTTAGATTTAAGGGTGCTATAGTATAATGGACCAGAGTTTTGGATTTTGATTTTAAGAAATAAAAAAGTTTAGAGGAGTGAAATTTTTTATTATCCCATTAAAGTTACTAGAATGTCCTTGTTTTAGTGCTTTGGTGGGCCAAAACAAAGGTAAAAGATTTAATGACTTAATCATACCAAAATAACCCATTAGCATAATCTTGGATGTTAAAAAAATGCTTTTTTGAAAATATGCTAGGGACAGTCTAGAAGCTGATTGTAGATCAATTGACTTGATTAAGTGTTTCTAATTTAGATAGTGTTTCTATACAAATGATCTTGACTATTAGAGTTCAATAAAAGACAAAATAATGGTAACCTTTTTAAGCATTGTTTTCTCTTTAACGACTATATATTATGCTGAAACAACTATAAACTTTTTCAAAATTGTAAATATGGTTAATTTTTACTTAGGGACAAGTTGGATAAGTGTTGAAAAACTTCTCTCTCTAAAGAATCTAAATTTTAAGACACTTTTTATACTTCCACACCTTGGGTTTCATTCTTTATACATTTTTCCTCAAGTTTAGTTATAGCTTTTGAGTTGTAATTATTCTTTGTAAGGAAAAATCTCTTTGTAAAAGATTTTTACCTTAGGTTTAAGGGTGTTAGATCCTTATGAAAAAATATAACAAGTATTTTGTAATATTTTCATTTAGAAAAAGGTTGTGTGTAGTTTGATTAAGCTTGTAAAATGGCTTAAACTCTTGCCACATAAAAGAGTTGATAAAGAAATTCTCAACTGTATTATCTTAAGGAGTGGATGTAGGCTTAGGTAGCCGAGCCACTATAAATCCTTTGTGTAAGCTTTTTTTTATTTACTCTTTCTAATTTGTTTACATTTGTATTTTGAAAACTTGAATTTCTCAAGTTTGAAAAATCTTCAAGTTGGTTTTCTAAAACATAAAAGCTTTAAAAGAAAAGATTTTGACTTAAAGTGATTTTCTCTAAACTTTCAAAAAGACGTTTTAAAAATCTTGCATTTTTAAAGTTACTCTAAAAAACCTATTTTCTAATTTATCTAGAAAACCTTCTTGCTCAGAAAAAAATTTTTATCACTTAATTCACTCCCTCTTGAGTTCTTTGGAATCAACAAATAGTACATATATGCTTTTGTTAATTAAAATAATGTTTATATTTTATATTTTATATTTTTCTATATTTAATTAGTTAGATTAAATATAGAAAATTTCTAAATATACTAGTCCAAAATTAACATTCAATTTTATTAAAACTTAATTATTTCATAAAAGGAGTTTTATTTAATTAGATTTTAAATTTTTTGATTAATTTTAAAATTTTACTATCTCACATTTATATATATTAAAAAATATAGGAATTATTATGATAAAAAGTAAGCTCATAGTAATTCTTTAGTATGTCCTTGCAATTTGCTTTTTATCAACATGTATTATTGGCTTGATTGATTTTTATTGGATTTTAAGTATTAATTTTTAACTTAATGAGATCCAATAATACGAATTAATAAATAGTTTAA
>CANXYI010142487.1:0-16332 GCA_948208565.1 Hura crepitans
TCTGCAGTTGGGCTACAGCGTTCTTCTTTCAGATGTTGATATAGTATACTTGCAGAATCCATTTAATCATCTCTATAGGGATTCAGATGTCGAATCCATGAGTGATGGTCACAATAATATGACAGCTTATGGATTGAATGATGTATTCGACGAGCCTGCCATGGGTTGGGCTCGCTATGCTCATACAATGAGGATATGGGTTTACAACTCTGGTTTCTTTTATCTAAGGCCAACAATTCCTGCAATTGAGCTTTTGGATCGTGTAGCTGATCGCACGTCTCGACAGCCAAACTCGTGGGACCAAGCAGTATTCAACGAAGAGCTCTTTTTCCCTTCGCATCCAGGGTATGAAGGACTTCATGCTGCAAAGAGAACTATGGATATGTATATGTTTATGAACAGTAAGGTCCTTTTCAAGACAGTGAGGAAAGACGTTAACCTAAAGAAACTGAAGCCAGTAATTGTCCATGTAAATTACCATCCAGATAAACTTCCGAGAATGAAAGCAGTGGTAGAATTCTATGTTAACGGAAAGCAAGATGCATTGGAGCCTTTCCCTGATGGATCAGATTGGTAGGGATTATATATGGCTACAGAAGATTAGAAAAGAATTAGTTTCGGGTCACATAATTGTTCATCTTTTAAACTGTTGTTAGAATGTACAAGGTACGAGTAGGTTCAGTTGTTTTTCCTTTGTTTTCTTTCTTTTAGACGTTATTCTGTGTTGATTCTGCAACTTCATTTGCTTTGTGTTTCCTCTGTTGGCTTGTTTGTGGTATAAATTCAGCCCAAGCAATTTAACAAAGCTTCATCACCCTTCCCATGTTTCAATTGAATTAATTTTACTCTTAAAAATTAAAAATGGGTCTAATTAATTAATCCTTTTGTTTTTTTTTGGCAAAAGAAGAAAAGTCTAATTAATCCACTTTAATTAATGGAATATTCAATAATTAAATTTGTAGCAGATTGAAGTCGTTGGTGAGAAAAGCAATGGTCAATTTAGCCTAATTTTAACTTTTCAAAGATACTTTTTTGCTAATTTTAATCTTTAAAAAGTTTATTTAATCTAATTTTTAATAATGTAAGAATGAAATTAATCCAATTTTGCAAAGTATAAAATAACTTATTAATTCTTAAAACCAATTTAAGAGACATACTATTATATTTATATATATATTTTTTTTGGTAGCCAAGTTGATAAGATAATTCCATGTAAGAAAACTAATTATTACTTTGAATTGATGAAGCTTATTGTAAAAATTGAAAAATTATTTTGTTAATATAGTAATGAACGATGAATTATATTTATTAATGAATATCTTAAGCGAATATTATATATTGCAATGAGTAAAGGCAAAGAGAATCTATAATATGGAAATTGTTTTTTCTTTCTTTTCTTTTTTTTTAAAAATAAATATTTAAATATGCATTTGATATAATAGTCTAACCTTGAATTCAAGAATTTATATGCCACCACATTAGTGTAGCCACACAGATTATTACGTTATACGTCGTCAGTCAGTTGCTCGGCAATAACAGGCCGTCATCCTAAACAAGCTCTATCGGAATCGAGAAGCAGGAAACTGACCCAATAACGAACGTAGTACCAGAAAAAAATCTTGAGTTAACGGTCGCCAAGAGAAATTAGTTTCTGAATTCTGATTCCAGACAAAATTTTACTATTGGGTTTTGGAATTTTCTTTCACCTTATCCACTCTCCAAACCCCACAGAGATCCTCATTTGTGGCATCTAATTATTTCCCATTTTCAAAATCTTCTCTACTATTGTTTGTACTCTCTTCGTCCACTAAATCTCTATTATTAACTATTAAGATCCTTCAAAGCCTTATAATCTCTGATAATTTTCGTCAACAACAAATACCCATTTGTTCTTTTGCAGTTTTCAAGATCATTTATACTTGCATACAGAGTTTCCCGCCATGTTCTTTCTTTGAATTCGTTTTAACATGTTTCTTTGGGGTTAGTAAATATGGCGACTTTTTCTTACAGAGAGAGCGTTCTTCTGGGTTACAGTCCTCAAAGATCCTCTACAAACCATCCAATTTCTTCTCCAGAGTCTCTTGATATTGATTTCCACGATGTGTTTGGTGGCCCGCCGAGGCGCGCATCGACTCAGGAGATGAGGCATAGTTTTGGGGAAACTACAGACTTATTTGCTTTAAGAAGCGATAAGGAAACAAGCTTACATCGCCATAGATGGTCTGGTCCGAGCGAGAAGCCGGTTTTCGGAGACGAAAGTGTTAACAGAAGGAGATATGCAAGTGATGACTTCTTTGATGATATTTTTAGAGGCGGTGAGTCGTTGAATTCTTCGCCAAGGAAGAATGATGGAGACCCATTTTCTTCGACTCCTGGTTCGAGAGTTTTAAGCCCTGCTCGTCCCCTTCCGCCTCGGGCTTCTGACCCCTTTGCAAGCTCATCGCTACCGGTTCAATTCAGGTATTGCCGTATTGGGTTACTCCTAGTTACTCTTTGTTTATCAGTGATATCTACATTTGTTTCTGTTTTACCTGATTTTGTTTGTCTTTTTATTGGGCAAATGTTGTACTGATTTCGCGCTTGTGCTGACGTCAATTAAGATTTCCTTGATCATCAATTTGTATTCATTAGTAAATGATGCATATTATTCTAGCAGTTTTCCTTTCTACTGAATTCGTTTAGACTCGTATCAATTATCAAACTGCAGCCTCCCAGCCAAACTGATTAAAGGGGCAGACTTGCCAACATTTGGACCCAGTATACGTAATCATCACAGAAATAAAGATGGCATTTCAAATGGTGTAAGCTTTTATTCACACTCTCCCCTGTCTAGATTTTCAATCCAAGGTCAGGAGGAGCCGGGAAATGATGTTTCTGTCAAGAGCTCTTTATCGCGGGAGCTATCTGGTAGCAATGCAGAGTTAACAGGCTTCGAAAAATCTGATGAAGTAGACAAAGGCAGCAATATGAAAAATGATTCGAATTGTTCTGAAGCTACACCTGTCAACCACCAGTTTCACTTCTCTATATACAAATGGGCAAGCAAAGGGATACCGCTTGCATTGCCTTTTAAAGGACGATATAATTCAAAAGTGAAGGATAAGTTTAAATTTGAGAGAAGTTTAAGTGCTTCGAGACGGATAGCATGTGAAGGCATGGCAAAAGAATTTCCAGCAGCAACTTTAAAGGATACCGATGGCGAGTCATCGGATGCAAAGTCCTGTGAGATTGAACTTGATAAATTAGAACAAAAGCAGCCTATTCAGGATTCAATCCTTCATAAATCCGAGACAGAAATCGCAACCACTCATCAAGAAATTGTCAAAGATGCTCCTGCTAATGTTATATTCCAGGATTCAAGAACGCAAGAAGCTTCCAAGACTCGGATAAAAACACTACGTTCTCTGTTATCTGGTAATGATTGTGAAAAATTTCAGTCATGTAAGAATTTTGATCAGCTTTATTGTTTCTTGGTTGACTTGACTCTCTAATTAATGTTGAACTTAATTTTTTTTTCCACATAGGCACCAATGAATTAACTGTCGAGGAAGAACTGGAAGAAAGTAAGGTGAAAGGCACCAAAAAATCTGCAGCAGTCTTTGCTGTAGGAGGAAAAGAAAGCAAAGAAGATGGAAAAAGTAATGCATTGAACACTAAAGAAATGGATAAACCTAAATTTCAAGGTTTTCCCACAAATTCACGAGATAGCCCTGCAAAGAATCAAGCAAGGGGAAAGGTCAAGGAATTTGTTAAAATTTTCAACCAGGAAACTTCAGAGCAACCCAAATTTAATGAGACGTCTCAAATTCGAAGCTCTAGATGGAAGGAGAGAAGCAAATTCAGTGCACAAGATGTGAACAAGACCAGTACACGAGATGCTCCAACTGTGGTACTAGGCTGAACTCGAATTTCTATTTGCTTGTCTTTGCATTAACATTAAACATAATTAGGTAATTCTAAAATCTTTGAAATGAATTATGTCATAATCGTTTAGGTAGATGAATTTCTAGAGAAGCACGAGAAACATGATTCTCAAGCAAGCAAGGATATTTCTTCTGGACTTCAGGATAGCTCGGCATCAAGTGCAGGTATGCCTTGATTTTCAGTAAGATCACTAATGAGGCCTAAGTAAATATATATAGCCGTTCAAAGATGGAACGTTTTCAGGATCAGAAGCAGTGGATGGTGGACATCTAGACGATTCTTTCAACGAGAAAATCCTGGTATCTAAAAAAAATGTCAATACTTCAATATCGTTTAAGGGTGCAAGATTTCTACTTCTCTTTGACATCTAGTATGATTTGAATTGGTGGATAGATTAAAGAATTAAGACAAGATGAGAAGGAAGTGCAACAAGATGGTGACAGACAAGAAGAAATCCGTGTAATGTGAAATAGACACAAAAACATGCTCATTCTTTATTTTGGTGATGCGAATGCTCATTGGAAATCATGTGCTGTAGGCCATTGATGCTAAAATTAGATCATGGTGTAATGGAAAGGAAGGGAACATCCGTTCTCTGCTCTCAACCTTGCAATACGTGAGTTAGCTAATTATTTCAAAGTTAAATTTTTAATCTGGAGAAGTAGATTTTTAAATGAACTGCGTCCTAAAAACTACAATTGATTGGAAAACAGGTTCTTTGGCCTGGAAGTAGGTGGAAGCCTGTTCCTCTTGTTGATATTATAGAAGGAAATGCAGTGAAAAGATCATATCAAAAGGCTTTACTTAGTCTACACCCAGATAAGTTACAGCAGAAAGGTGCTACCTCGCATCAAAAATACATAGCAGAGAAAGTTTTCGATATTCTGCAGGTAATTATATGATATTATCAGTTTAACTGGTTCCTTTAAGCCTAACTTTTGACTTTGATTAGTAAGGTTTTATCTGATCCTCTGTGAACAGGAAGCATGGACTCATTTCAACTCTCTTGGTTCAGTATAACAAACGAATGGAACCAACCCAATGTATATTTTCTTCTATTGGCTAAACGTAAGAAAATTACATTATTGACTGTGCAATGATAAGGTATTTTGTGTGTTGTACATTTCTTCTTGATTCTATGGTAAATATTGAAGATGCCAAGTTTTTGGATTTTACCATAAAAATGTCGTGTTAATGTAGGGTCTCCTAGAAACAGCAAAGACGAAGAATTGAAAATTCTTTTGTAGGTGATAGAATGTTATTTAAAAAGAAAAGAAATCACAGTAAATTTAAGCATATAATAAACTTACTCCTAAAAAGCATATAAAGGTGAAATACAGTCTGTATGTTGTTGAGAATCATTTGCCTCTTCTTCTGGATGACTGCGCCATGCCATGGTTGGACAGAAGCAACAGCAACCTGAAAAAACTGCATGCAATGATGAAAAGTTGATGCTAATCTTATTTCACTGTAGCCTTTGTTGCTCCGAATTTTGAATTCTTTTCCTTAAGAAGAGGATCATATCCTTCTCATCTCAAAGGTAAAATTAATAGATTCTATATTTTACTAATTTGTGGGTTTTATACGAGGAGGGTAAAACTCCCTATTTGTGAACCTTAGGGTATGTTTGATTTTTATTTTTATTTTTTAATCATTGAATGTACGTATTGATTGGGAAAAATTATTCACTCTGAATACAAATGTATTAAATGCGAATAAATATAAATAGTTGAATTCAAATAAATAATTCATCCAATTATCATATATTAAATTCATGCATTTAATAATGATCCGAGAAAGTACTATTATTTTCTTGATAATTTCTTACAAAAAAAGAAAGAGAGGAAGGAGACACCAATCAGTTTTACCGCGAGGTTAATTTCCTTAATAATTCTACTCCAACGTAAACAAGTAAAACTTTTGTTGGTTAATAGTAAATAAGCACCGTAAAGGTCTAAAGGAAAGTTTTGAGTCACTCATTTATTTCGTCTTTAAAAGAATTTACTCCACAATCAGTTGACCGAGTGGGCCCCTGGTGGAAAGTGAAATTTGGAGAGCGCGTGGGCGTAAAAGCTCAATGGCAAGTGAACAGCATTTGTTGGGAGGGACGAGCTTGTCGTTTTTAGAAGTTTAAAAGGGCAGGAAATTGTCGTTTTGTACAGTGGTACCACATAGGTGAGCGTGGGGATGACAGGTTGCGTATGTGACCAAACAGGGGTGACATTTCCAGAACCGTCACCGCTCCCACGTTGCCTTGTCCGGCCTTTTGTCTGTCTCTGTAATAGTGGGACCCACATTCCAAGTCCCATTATTATTTCCCGAATTTTGGTCTTAAAATCTTTAGACCCCATCTTAAGTGGAAAAAAAAAAAGTTAAATTTTGTTTAGCAGGATTTATTTTTATATCTTTTTGTGACTAATCAAATGATTAAGCGACTTAATGACTTAGTGGTTTTAGTGCTTATCTGCAGTTCATAATGGACAATTGATTTCGCCAAGGAACATTCTTAACCCACTAATATTGGGGCATTTGAAAGTTATTTGTAGATTTTAAAAAAATAAAATAAAACAGAAGACCTTCCTTAAAATTTAAATTTTAAAGAAAAAATATCATCCGTTTTTTACACTTATTTAAAAATTTTAATTAATTTAATTAGATTAACATATTTTTATTAATATAACTATACATTAAGAAAGAACATGTCAGCAATATAAAAAATAATAATGGAATGAGCCGTTGAGGAAAAAAAAAAAAGAAGAAGAAAAATACAACTCGGCTGTAAAAAAATACGAAATGCAACATGGAAGTAGGGTTAACAATGAACGTAGAAGTTTCTTTTTTTCTAAAAAAAAAAATCAATATAAAAAATGTGGAAAGCAGTCCAATTTATCACAAGATGTTCGGTAAAAAAAGAAAGAAAAATAAAAAAACACACAAGAGGTTCATGAAGTGGGCAAGCCCCCAGCTGTCTTTCTTGTATATACAAAATGCAAGTCTGGCAAATCTTATAATAAATTTATACCTAATTAAAAATACGTTTTCTAAATTCATGGCAGGAAATAAATTATTTCACCGTATCCAAATTTAAATTCTAAATATAAAATATTTTTAAATATATAAAAAAATTATGTAATATAAATTAAAATTAATTAAATTAATAAATTTTAAATATCATATTAAAAAAATTATTAGGTATATATTTGAAATAAATTTAAGCCACTGACCTAGAAAAAAGTTAAATCAAATTGAATGAGAAATGACTCGTTGTTACTTTATAATAATATATTTAAAGAACTACATACAAACTATTCAAAACGGAATAACTGTTTCCCAATGTTTGACTCAACAGTCAAAATATATTTACTGAAAATTAAGGCACTCAAAACTTATCCATAATTATATTAATTTTCTAATTCAAAAATTCTACTGATTTTGACGCAAATATACATCAATATGTAATATGTTAAAAGCATTCATCCCTAATTATATTTATATAACTTTTAAATTGTCGGAAGGAACAATTTTTTAAATTTAACCATGGTAATTAATATATTTATTTAATATATATATATATTATATATAAAATAAAAAGGCGTGGCAAATTTTTTTTACCAGGTGGAGAGAAGACATGGCACAGTGTCACGCGTACAATTTCGATAACAGGATCACAGGATGTCATCTTCTCCTCTTTTTCATTTTTCTCTTTCCCCTTTCTCTCTCTCTCTTCCTCTCTTTCTCTTAAAACTCTAATTGTCACGTCCTTTAACCCAAGCCTGGAATTTAGCAGTTCGCCATCAAAGATAAAAGCTTTATGTTACAGTGAGCTTAAAAAGGGCAGGAAATTTGGGTGCTGGCTTCAACTCGTCATCTTGGTCTTCTTTTCTGTTTAATTTTTTTTCCCTCTCTTGTTGTTTTCTGTCAGAAATGAGCGAGTCTTTCACTCTTTCAGAATCACATAGCCTTTCGTTTCTTTCTCTTTCTTTCTGCCTCGCATTTTTACTTTAAGCTCAGTCTCTTGTTTTTGAACATTGCTCCAGCCTCCATGAACTTTAATGGCTGTTGTTAATCTCTGTAAATCCTGTGAGTTCTTCCTTCTACTCTGCTTTTTTCTTTTCTTTATTATTATTATTTTTTTTGTTTTTCTTCCACGCTTCTTTTATGCTGTCTTTGCTTTCTTTTCGCTTTAATTGAGCTTTTCCAATTTCCTTTTAGAGTCAAAAGCTTCGCATAGTCTGTTTGGTACCTGGAAATTTTCAAGACAAAGTAAAAACGAAAACTTGGGTGGGCTGATATATATCGTAGTGCGCTAATTCTACTTTCCCTTTCGTGTTCGGGTTCATGTATTTGTCAGCGAAGCATTTGTTTTTTTTTGGGTTTGATCTGTTACACTTTGAAGTTTCCACTTTAATGGTTTCTGCTAGATCTGACATAATTCTGCTCATGTTTTACATCTAATAAAGCTGCAACTACTTTCCTTTTCTGCTTACTTTAAAGTTTCTCTTTTAGGTTTTGAAGGCAATGCCGAAATTCGAATTTATCCTCAGATTAATTCTGCTGTTGATAATGATTATATGGACAATGCAGCAGCGAGTGATTAAATTTTGAAGTTAAAAAGTTATTAAATTTCTTGATTTTTTTTTCGTGTTATTAAATTAAGAAGTTAAGTTCAGTACTGGAAAATCAGTGGTTTGAATGGTCTAATATATTAAACAGTGACTCTATCATATATTATTCTTTTGTGCCCTTGAGCGGAACTCCATTGCAAGTTTTTCTAGCTTTCACATCTTGAAGAAGATAACATTCAGGATTGGCTAAACTGTAGGGTCAATGATGGGGATTTATCACTAAACTACTTTATTATATAATTAGGTTTAGGTTTGCAAGATTCAATAGCTGGAATAACGGAATAAAAATTTGTTAAACTCTTTATACCTTGCATGTATGTCTCTGTCTTTGCCAATTGCAGTGGTATTTTTTCTCTAATATTTAGAATCACATTGCATCATCTCTACCGTGTTGACATATGTGCAGATTCTCCATTTTTTTGTTTTAATTTTTTTACACTTGAGAAGATTCTGTAGAACACTGATTATTGGTCTGGCTTGTTTTGTTAATAATCAATAAAATTGAAGAAGGAAAAGGAGAAAATGAATGGCCATATAATGAAATTCAAGTTTGTTTTGACATTGTTTACTTTTCCTGGTAATTCCCTGCCTCCCTGTCATCCTCTTTGGCTTCAAGCAATTTACGATCATATGTGATAATATATGTTTTGGATTATTCGGTTCTACTAGGATAGAAAGATGCAGAATCTGTAGAGTTTTTTGTTTGTTTTGTTACTAAAATTTCTGAATTAATTTTACCTTGGAATTGGAAGATCAAATTTTGTAATGTTTGGAAATGGTTTTATCCCATGGGTATTAAGAATAGTGACAACAATATGACAATTTAATTTTAACTTTTATTCTATTTTTGAAGTGCAATTCTAAACAAAGAAAAATATAGCTGATCGCCACACACTTCTATATCTGTTGATTGCAAAGGTTCTATAAGGCATTCTAATTCGAGAGTGATTTATCAGTTCGATTTAATTAGTTAAAAAGCAAAACTGACAGGAAAAAAGAATGTCAAAATTGATATACATATAATGCATAGATAAGCTTTGAAAATGAGATGCTTCCCAATTGGATGATAGCCGTCATGATATGAATTTAGGTTTTTCACTTGGAAAATTCAATTCATGCACACAAAACTTTATTAAGGCCTAAAGGTGCTTAAGCTACTTTGCTGTGATCAATCTTTTTCTACTTTGTAAGAGATATGACAGGTCTTATAGCATTCAAAAGTCTTTGACATTGAATATTTATCATAGATGGCATCTTATCTTGGAGTCTGACTGTCATTTGTTCATTAGGGTACTTCATTCTGAAGGTAAGTTACTAGACTATGAACAATATAACTATTTTAAGTTTCAAATTTGCTACAGTAAGCTACCCATTGAACTTATGGCTCTCCTGCTGTCCACTTATTGTAGTTTCTCCCTCTAAATATAATTCTTATTTTCCACCTGTGGGAAGCCCGGACCAACATTATCAAGATCACAACCATTTAGCTACTCTTTGTTTTAACTGCTTGAATGTTCTTATGAATAGGTCAGTTATGGAGGAAACTTGAATGAGATAAAATTATAGAATTATATCATAACTTTCAGAATACCGGGATATTTGCTGTGGCATTGCAAATGCTTGATATGGTGCCTTTTATGAGCCTTTCACTTTCTTTAAGCTCAGAATATTGGTTATTTGTAAGTCTAATTCTTTCTACTTTACATTTTTATAGGCTTGGGGACATTCATTAAGTGAATTGTAGCCATCCTTACGAGGAAACATGAAATCTGGTTCAAAGAAAGGATGGAAATCCATTATGCCCCTTCGCTTGAAAGGCAATTCAGCCACACGCTTCTGCTTATTTCCCAAACCTAGGTCAGCTAGATATGGTCCAGCTGGTGCACCAGTTTATCTCAATGTTTACGACTTGACACCCATGAATGGCTATGTCTATTGGGTAGGCCTTGGAATCTTTCACTCTGGCGTGGAAGGTAATGCTTACACACTGTGCATGTTCTTCAACTGTAATGTTTCAGTTTTTCTGTCTAGCAATTAACTATAACTTTCTTGATTCTATAAATTATAAAAGTTCAGATGCTTCATTGTCTCAATCTACTTTCTGAATAATGTCAGCAACACTGAGTTTGAGATATTAAGGGTTTTTTTTTAAAAAAAAAAAAGTTTAAAGAGAGGGCTGATGTTTCTGTTTTTCTGCTGGCTGTATGAAAATCCTTTGCCCTGCTAGGAAGCATATAGGCATGGCATAAATTAACCGGATAGGGTGGTTTTCCTTTTACCTTTTTCATCCTTTTATTTACAAAGCAATGGTGCAAAGAAAATGACATTTATTCAGATTTATAATGTGCTACTACTATCTAGAGTTAACAGAATTAAGTTATTACCACTGAAGGGAAGGTCAGAAGTCCTTTTTGGTATTTTTCTTCATTACATTTTCCTTGATTTTAAGCTGAGATTGAACTTTTGGATCGCCTGACCTCCACTACGCAGTTCATGGAGTAGAATATGCATTTGGAGCTCATGACTACCCAACAAGTGGTGTTTTTGAGGTAGAACCTCGGCAATGTCCGGGCTTCAAGTTTCGGAAGTCCATATACATTGGGAACACGCGCTTGGATCCCCTTCAAGTCAGGGAATTCATGGAGCAGCATGCTACAAGCTACCACGGTGATACCTATCACTTGATTGTTAAAAATTGCAATCATTTCTGCCGAGATATCTGTTACAAGCTAACTGGAAAACCAATTCCCAAGTGGGTAAATCGATTAGCAAAAATAGGTAATCTCATCTAAGCTAATACGCCCTTCTGTCTTTCAAGAATAGTTTCAAATATCATTTGCAGTAGGAAAATTTTCTGTGAATTCTACAAACTGGTTCACACCTTATGGACATTCTCATTACGCTGCTACTCTCTGCGGGCTCCAATGAAAATTGCTGAAGCTTTCATATTTAATTGTGTGTTCCTTTTTGAAAATAATTTTGTTTTACGAACAATCTGCCCTTGCTGACGTATCAATTGCAAACTGGAAAGAAAAAAAAAAGGAACTAGGATTTTAAGGTTTCTCATAGTTTCTAGTTCTGATGTAAGGATTTTAAGGATTTTATGGCTAAGTGATGCCATCTTTTAAACGACCATGATATTTATATGGATGTTTTTCACCTAGTTATTATTTTTGGTGGTAGGTTCAATTTGCAACTGCGTACTTCCAGAATCTCTTAAGATAGCTGCTGTCCAACACAATCCCGATGGACAACCATATGATAGTGAGAAGAGAAGGCTGAGAAGTGCTTTCAGTTGCCTATCTTCAATCTCAATGCGGCAAAAGCAGCTGTCAACTTCGTCAATGTTTCTACAGTCACCGTTGAAAGGCTGCCTCCCATGGGAACTGAGAAGGTCCATCAATGGTTCCTTCAAGGAAAGATGAGTTCAGAGAATTTCTTCAGGATCTTGCCAATTGTCATTAGCTTATATTAGGGAAGGAATTGCTGAAATGAATGGTTTTTTTGTATGTCGTGACAATATCAGTATTCTGCTTCGAAAACCATAAGTAGCTAATACATTTCTTAGCCCTCAAAAGAAGCTTGCGAGAGAAACCGCCACTGCCTAAAGGGTTTGTCGTCGATTCACCTCTTTTGTTGTTGTTGCTGCTGCTTTTTTTTTTTCCCCTGATGCGTTTGGTGCCTGTAAGTTAAACGGATCCTTACATCTTGTGACCTCTAATTTTAGTGTGTATATAAGTTTAAAATTGGATGCTGTGTTCAGAGTTAAATTTTATAAATGAGACCTGAATTTCGTGTACAGATAAGTTCGATCATTTAGGTTGAATGCTTAAAATTTGCCCTGCTCTATTACACGAACGTTGATTCATTTAAGTACCTCGGATCCTTGATCAAGCAATGGAAAACTGAAAGTAATCCTTCTCAGTTCTGCATCATATCCTTTCTTAATTCATCCCATAAATGAAGGAAAATTTGAAGAATAAAGAATAATTACTAAGGAAATGACAACAGAAGGGCGAAATAAATTCATTATTTTCAAGGCAACTGAAAACCAAGCAAGGAGAAGAAGAGCTTCTGGCATGGGCTCCGCTCAAGTATATAATAATAGGAAGTGGCTGCAAAGTGTTGGTAAGAGCATGGCAAAAAGAATCTGAGTTTAATTTGCCAGTCCTGCTCCTGAAGGAACTAACTTCATGATGTATTGGAATATACCGATTTTCCGCTTATGTGAATTTCTTTCATTTTATGCATTGCTGTGCCTGACCAAGCTACCAGATAGTTAATTAACGTCAAAACAAACCTGCAGGAACAGGAAAGAGATGTTTCAGTTATACAGATGCATGTTCTAAAAGGTTTTCGGCGCATGGGGAATATGTACCAATTAATTAAAATCATATGACATTCTTAAATCAGATGCTTCAGTAAACCATCACACTTAAAAATGTATTCAATGGTCAGAAACCCTATCCTGAGAATTAACGAGGCATTAATGGCACACTGCAAAAGTTTTTGGTGTTAAGGGAAGAGAACCGCCCAAGGTTTTGGCTGTCATTGGCAAGCAAATACCAACAGAGAAAAAGAAGCTCTTAGATACAATGTTATCAATCGGGAGTCAATCCAAGAAATTATCAATCGTCTTTCTGATGCAAGACACTATTACCGTTGAGAGCAGCATGATATTCTCGCTTCTCAGCCAGCCCAATATCCGACATAATCAAATTACCCTGCAGCCAAAACAAAATGAAACACAAAACATACTGATTCAAGTTCCAATTACAACACAAAAATAATCAAAATTCCAGAAAGGTTAAAAATTAAGATAATGAATGACCCCACCCCTGCTTGCAAGATTCCGAGGAAGAAATTTCAAATATGCCTCCAGTCCACATGCTCATACAGTATAGAAAAAACTATATGTCACCGACACCGAACAGTATCTTTACACTATCACCGTCTTAAACATGCAAGCTAAATCTGCATATAAATTTCTCATGGTTCCAAAGGCTTTGAAGGGAGGGTCAGGGAATCGGTTTTGGTGCGGTTTGCACACCCCTACTCCTAGATGTCCGTAACTTCATCTCCAAACTTTTAATATCAGAAATAAAATGGAGTTTAATACCTCACGAGCCATAAGCCATCGTAAGTTGGAAGCATATAACTTTGGGTTGTCCTTCTCTTCCTGTGATGGGTAGTAAACAGGTAATCGTGTAACTTCCATATAATTTATGAACTGACACAGTAGAAGAATCATATGGCGCACCTGCAGGGAAAAAGAAGAAGGAAAGAAAAACATTTATTGAAACAAAGAACAAAATAAAGGTATACCATGAAAAATGAAACATCTAGTCTCTGCATGATCAGTATATAGCAGTATGCAAATTGACACTGAATTATCAGCATCGCTTTTTTAATGACATGAAATAAAGAGATCAGTGCAAAACGTTCCCTTGATAGTCCAATTTCCTGTATATTTCTATGTCTATGCCCTGTTGCTACCAGAAAACCAGCTACTAATTTACTTCCAGGTTTTATTGAGATTCCGTATTAGTTGTTTGCATTTGTTGATCATTTATGTGCAGCTCTTGGGCAATACAATTCGACTATTTATAGATCACTGCTCAAATTAAAGCTTGAGTTGCTAAATATGAAACTTCTCAAGCTAAGAACTTGGAAGTGACGTATTATTTGGGATTTATCTTCACTATTAGGATTTAGGCATAATTAAATCACCATACGATGTCCAAGAGTAGAACAACCATATAACAGCCGAAAATATATCTATGTTGAAGATTAAATGATGGCATGCAGAATGATTTGTTAAAATAAATCTAATTAGATTGAGGAATAAATTAGAATACGTCATCTGAACCTGTTTTAAGTCCACAAACATATAACATTGACCTTGCATAAGAAAAACTCACCCCAGATATTGAATCCCAAGCAGGACTGAATCTTTGGTAAGGATATCTCAAAATCACCGGAACTACAGGAGCTCCTGCTACAAATGCACCTGTCTTGAATGGAAGTAGGAAGTCTCCATTTGTAGTGGTGCCTTCTGTGGTAAAATTGAAGGTCTACTAACTATGAGTTGCTGTCACATAAGCATGGTGCAAATGCTCTACCAGCTTTCCATGCAATACTCACATTTCTGTTTAATGAAGCAAGTGAAGTGGTTTTCCACTTTCCCAATTTTTGTATGCAATAAAGTTCAGAAGAGATGGTGACCCGACAATTCCACAACTGTTATATCTTCTCACAAATTAAGAATGGAATAACTATGCACACAATCAATGATTCTAGTGATAAAATTCAAGAGTAATAGAGGAAAGGCAATCAAGTCAAGCAAATATACGTTTATCCTCACTACAGTTATTGCCTATAAGCGAATCCACGAAATAAACTTCCTAATTTTATTTTATTTTTTGGTGTTTCCATCATTTAACCCACTCAAATAACATAAATGTGCTGTCTACTTGGAGAAAGAAGGAAAAGTTGAAAATAGGGAACTGGTAAGGGATTTGATTTATCTTACCAAAAAAAAAAAAAGAGGATGCACAAGAAAAATAATGCATTCAAGACTGACCAGGGAAAAGCATCGTCATTGGAGCAGACTCATTCTCATGAGCTTCTCTAACTCTTTCAGTCACGACACCTGCAAGGAGTAAAGGTTGTTGAATTCTAGCCAAAGACCATATGATTATTATTATTACAGCTGAAAGGAACCATAAATAAGTGCCTAGTATAGGTTAATTCTTTAATTCAGTTCAATTTTCAAGTGGAATATGTATTTTGGTGATTGGGGTCAATTGTTGAGTAAGTTATCATGCAATACATCACTAGTGATTCTCTTTATTCATGCAATGAAAATGATTTCTTTCTAGGAAGTGATCTTAAATCTCATGTTGCCATGCTTGTACACTCGAGTCAGAGTAGCAGGCAGTAAACTGATCAACAGGCTTTGCCCACATCGAAGTGCATGATATCTATGATGCACAGTGAACATGCTATGGGAATAACAGAAATGTAGAATCAAACAGTATGAGAAATTAGACTTAGTGTAAGAGACAACTTTATCTTTTACTATAAACCTAAAAGTATAGGGATATTGACAATATATGTACCTGCAACACCCTTGAAGTCAGATGACTTGGGCTCCCGTTGAACATAGACACAACCAAGGCATTTGCTGTCAGAAAACAAGCCATCAAAATCGAAACCCCTTTTTAATTAAACAATTGCTATGAAGTTCAAAGGAATATATATTCTTTATTTTATATAATGAAAAGGGCCAGTAAAATGCAGTTCAATCTCTAAACAAAATAGAGAATGTTCAGATGCTTTGAACTAACCTGATGAGACCAACAAGAGGAAGTTTAGCTACTGATCTCTTCACCAGAAAAAAACAGGGTGACAGAATCAAATTAAGAAGAAAAAAGAACAGAAACACGTCAGTCATGCAAGAATTCTCTACCCGTTGTTTTGAGTAGGAATATTGACAAGAAGTGAGATATGGACAAACCTTGGCAACAAAACTTGGAAAAGAAGTGGACATGTGATACAAAATATCTAAATATGAAACATGATTAGAAATTATCGCTCCAGGTCTTTCCGGTGCTTCAGATTGATACTTTCCGGCGTTCTGGCAAAAATTTAAGGAACAGAGTAACAGAGAAGAAGCGCGGGTAAAGTGTTAGAATCTAGATATAATTAACAAGTATTCATAGCTCATCCTTTTTAGTTTTGTAACAAGTCAAGAAATTCAATTATAATAATTCATTGTTTC